>BMAC01001363.1:139573-205504 GCA_014905375.1 Phtheirospermum japonicum
TTGAAACACCTTGAAACTCATAATCGAATCGAATTCCAATAATACCAAGCCAAATGAACTTTCAAATATTTTGAACCACGAAAAACTACACAACAAAATGGCACCGTTGCGACACGGCTTGGTTAAGGCTTTCGATTTGATTGTTGTTTCCTTGTGTTTTTAGCTTGCTTTGTTATTTGACGTTTTTGTGTAGTATGCAAGGTTCCTATTACAATGGTGGATACATTCCCAACATGGGAGGGCATGGTGAAAACCATGTTGGGAATGGGATGTATAATGGATTTGGCAACGTGGGAGGGCATGGTGCAAACCACGTCGCCAATGGTGGAATCGGCTATGGTCAACCCAACATGGGAGGGCATGGTGCAAACCATGTTGGGTCGAGCGGCTTCTTGGGTTCAAATGGTTCGTATGGAGGTTATGGAGCCCCTACTACTCAAATCCCGACCATGTATAATGGAGGCTTTGTTAGTCCAAATGGGATCGTTGGTAACCAAAATCCAAATTCCTCTCCATATGGTGGCTATAGTGCTCCCACGCCTTATCCGATTGTGTATAATGGTGGCTTTGAGAGTCCCGGCTCGTATGGCGATTCTCGTTCTTCCAATTTCAATCAAGCCCCAAGTGGTGCCACTACTAAATCCCAAGCTCTCGAGGCCTATGATCGCTTTGGAGGTTTTATCTCCGATGCACCCCTCGTCCGCACTATGAAGGACTTTAGTAGACCCTTTGTGGGGGGGTTTCCTCTTGAAGAGCCACAATCTCCTCCACCAACACATGAGGTGTTTCCACCCTTATCGTCCAAGGAGTTTGAGTTGGTTACTAAAATTGCGGCATTGAAGGCTCAAATCGCTCAAATGTCTAGCCCGGGACCGACTCTTCCTTGTGCGGGACCCGGTTGTCCTACTCCACCGTCGCCCCACGATCCTCTTGTTACTTATCCCGTAGACCCACTACCTTCTCCCACTCTTCCGGTCTCGTTCCTTGATAAGTGTGGGGTAGTTGACATTACGGTCGTCTCTCCGTCGGAAGATGATGTGCTTTCAAATCCGAGTGTTCTTCCTCCTCTTGATTCCACCCCCGTGGACCTCACTTTGCCTTCTCTTTCAAAAGATTCTATTATGAGATCGGATATATATGGACATGATAGAAGGTATAATCGAGCGAGCTTATATGGAGGAAAAGACCAATGAGGAGGAGGTTGGCCCGGATGTCGATATGGAGGGGTTTTGTGAGGATGATCCCCTTGTTCTTAATAATGAGCCTGTTGTGCCTCTATGTGCCCCATGTTTATGTGAAGRCGATTCTCRTTGTRTCRTTGAGGGCAACGACGACATTTTACAGGGGGAGGTGGGGGTTATTGATGATGAGCTTGGAGAAATTGACGACTATCTTGAGGAGGATGAGGAGAGMAAGTCGATTATTATCCTTRCAAACTCGCACYGAGAAGAAGAGGAGGAGAGGATGGTTGAAGGGTTTAAAATTCTTAAAGATGCCATTGAGTGGAGACCCGGAGTGATTGAGGGAGTTAACTCTTTGAATTCGAGTCTTGAAGCTATGGTGAGAGCCGGGATATGGAGGTTGTTGTTGGAGGGTTTGATGTTTACTATATCCAAAAGTGAGTGGGTGAAGCCCATTGACTTGGTTCCCAAGACGAGCGGCTCGTTAGTTCGTGAGGATGAAGAAGGAAGGTTGTTGGCCACGAGGGCGTTAACGGGTTGGAGGATGTTGATCGATTTTAAGAAGTTTCATGAAGCCACAAAGAAAGATCGTTTCCCTTCCCCGTTTATCGACTACATGATGAACAAGCTAGCCGGCCAATATTCCTTTTGCTTTCTTGATGAGTCGTCGGGGCATTTCAAAACCACCATCCCGCCCGAAGATCTACCCATGCCAACTCCTACTTGCCCGATTGGAATGTTAACCGCTCAATATTTCTATTGGATCTTAGATGAAGTGTCGGGCCACTTCAAGACCACGATTCCTCCCGACAAGGAGGAGATCATTTTTGGTGGACCCTCCCGTTATCTATCCACCTTGAGCATAAAGGGAGTACGTCGAGCTAGTGATGTAAAACAAGCGCTTCTTGGGAGGCAACCCAAGTTCTTTCCATTTCTTTCTTTCTTTCTTTTTTTTTTTCTTTCTTTCTTTTATTGAAAAATCCAAAAACATTCAAAAATTCAAAAATCCAAAAACATTTGAAAAATTGAAAAACAAAAAAAAAAATAATTTTTTTTGAGTTCATGTACATATTTCCTTGTGTTTTTAATTTCGTGTGATTCCCTTTTCTAGGTTTTGTTTTCCGACTCCAACCATTGGGCGATTTGATAAGATTGATAGCGTTCGTGGAGTCGGGAGAAGCTAGCCATGCTCGTTTTTGCTTGGATTGCTTAGATGCCTAGGTGGACCCCACCGAGCTCGACCTAAACTCGCTCGGTTGAGGAAGTTTCTATTCACCCTACTTTTACTTGGTTTTCATTAAAATGTGGGTAATGCATGGTTTAAGTGTGGGGTGGATAGGTGATTAGGGTCCCGGGTGTCGAAAAGCATGTTTTGTTGTTCTTAACTCGAGCCTTGGCGAAGTGACGCATTCTTGGCGAAGTGGCGCTTACTTTTTGCTCATTTATATGGTTGAGTCGATTTTTGTGTCTTTTGAGTCGTTATTACATTGTTGAAAAACTCCACGTGCTTGGAAATAGCTAACTTCGACAGGCAAGCCAGACAAACACAAATAAGCACGGAAATAGCAATTAATCACGTTTAAATATTTAATTATTACAAGCCAAATATTAAAAATTACACAATTAAGCAATAAAATTCACACTCGACCCCCACCCCCCACCCCCACCCTCTAAAAATCCGGACAATCTCCTGATTGCCACAAATACATCCTAAAATCAAAAAGAGGAAGGAAAAGGAAACATCCCTGAAATGTAGAAGGCCGAGCCACTTGTTTTGCATGTAATTGTCGTATTTTTTCTMGTGTTCTTAATTAGGGTTTTATATTATTTTTAGTGGTTCTTGAGTCGTTTAGCTTTGTTGTCTAGGTTATTTTTCTTATTTTAGGGTTTTTGTGTTCTTCTTTTGATTTTATGTTTAATTGGGTTAAATGGTTTTAATTAATCTAAGGTTGGTGAAATTCTTGGGTTTTTATGTTGAAAGGTCTTATTTAATAGGTGGTTTGATGATGTGAATTCAACTAAGGCATGGAGGCCAAAAAGGAGCTCCAAGAGGCAAACTTGCTGGAATGGTCGCCGTCCCTTGGCCATCCCTACGCCATCCTTGCGCCATCTACGCGCCAAGAAGG
Source organism: Phtheirospermum japonicum (assembly GCA_014905375.1). Lineage (NCBI taxonomy): Eukaryota > Viridiplantae > Streptophyta > Magnoliopsida > Lamiales > Orobanchaceae > Phtheirospermum > Phtheirospermum japonicum. The sequence continues at coordinate 142,881 of BMAC01001363.1, forward strand.
ACGGCTAGACAGCGTGCGCCATCCGCACGCCATGCGCGCGCCATCTGCGCGCCATCCCTTGAGCATGCCCGCGTCTGCGCGCCTTCCTTGCGCCGTCTGCGCGCCTTCCTTGCGCCATCTGCGCGCCTTCCTTGTGCTGTCTGCGCGCCATCCTCGCGCCGTCTGCTCGCCCAAGCCCTTTCTAGACGCCCAAGACTCACCCAAGACCAACCAACCAAGTCACATTGAGCCATCTTGGTCAACACGGGTCAAGATTGGGTCAAACCCAGGATTTTAAAGGCCTTAAGGTCAAATTGTCCCATTTAACTCCAAATATAACCTAGTATAAATAGACTAAAACTCTCATTCTTGGAGGGCACTAAAAATTTCCCAAACTTGCATGGGTTTTGGAATATTTTTCTCTCTCTTGTTCTTAGTTTAATTTGGAAGCTTTGCCTTTGGTTTGTAAGCTCAAGATGAATCCAAATACTCCTTTGGATTTTTAATTCCTTGCAATTTAAATCAAGCTTTTGGGATTCTCAATTTAATTCTAGTAAGCTTTCTTTTTATTTTATGCTTTGTTCTTCAATTTCATGCATGTTCTTCAATTTATGCTTTTTGCCTTAACTCTTTGATTCCTTGTTTGATCTTGTGAATTGACTATAGAATCTTGATGAGTGACACATCTAGGCTAYAGATCGGGTCCTTGATCATTTTAATCTTGATTTTTTCATATKCTTTATTTGCRWTTTAKTTTTCATGCATAGTTTGAAATGGAATCTTAGATCTACTCTTTATTTCTTGTTATTTTCCTTAMAGTTTTAAACTTTCACGTCAACTTTTATTKCTCTTTACATCCATGCTTTCAATTTTAGTAAATTTGCATTATTTGAGTTTTTATGCATAGTTGTACCTTGTGCATGCATGCTTGTACTTGGTGAAACATTGCATTTTCTTGCTTATTTTCATTATTGCTTTGCATTTCCATATTGAGGCATCCGACGTGGCATCCTACCAACTTGTTATTTCAATTCCTAGGATAGTTAGATATTTTAATTGCTTTATTTTTATTTTCCCTTTATTTTTCCAAGCTTGAAACACCTTGAAACTCATAATCGAATCGAATTCCAATAATACCAAGCCAAATGAACTTTCAAATATTTTGAACCACGAAAAACTACACAACACCACTACTCGTCGATTTCTGCAATTGGCCGTCGCTTCAACTTACGTGATATGAAATGTCCTGAGAAAAACAAAACAAACAAAAACAAAGGAAATAAACTAACAAATATTTTTTTGGATTTTTTTTCGAATAAAAATAAAAATAACGATACAAAGATATCAGAACTCGCGAGATCCATCATCCTTGGGAATTTCATCGATGTCCATGCCGGTCTGGGGGAACACTGCCTCAAATCGCTCCTCGAGTCTTGATATACGAGCTCGCATCTTCCTCAAGTTCCGTCAATTCTGCTCGTGATTCGTGTCTATCTTGTCGTCGATTAGTTGGAGCTTGTTGAACATCTTCAACTAGAATGCTCGGTTATCCTCGAAAAATTAGCCCCAATCGGGTCTCGGGCCTGGATTGGTATGTGGGGCCGGCTCCATAGTCGCGTTGCCAATATCGCCATTCGGCCTAGACGAGGATCCTCCATGAATAGTAGACCTCACTCGGGGTGTAGGGGCATGTGTTAGTGAAAGAGATGACGTCCCGAGTGGTCGAAGTCCATTTTTGGCCGGATTGAACCCAAAGTGACGGGCGAGGCCGGTGATATACGGTGCGAAGGAGAGAAGTGGTAATTTGTTTCCCGGAATACCCTTCGAAATGTTGTAAAGTCCGCTCATGATTAAAGGGTAAATCCGGGGTCGACGACTGTCAAGAAGACATTGTAAAATGTATAGCTCGGGCTTGGTCGCGTACGTGGCCTCGTTTTTACACAAGACGATGTGGGCGAGGGTTTTGTAGGCAACATATAGGGCGTCAACTTGAATTTTCGAGCACGGGAAATGCTTGCAATCTCCCGTAATACCCCCAGTTATCATCCCCCAAATGGAGGCTAGATCAAAATCTTGAATGCCTATCGGGTGGTCCCCTTCGGTCGGGAAACCAAAAATCTCTCCGAAAATCTTTTCGTCCATATAAATTTCATTTCCTCCCAAACGACAAGTAAACGTTTCGTCATTGCGAATTTTTAAGGTTGTGAAAAAATCGAGCATTAGCTCGCAAAATCCGGGAAGGTGCATCCGGGCGAAATAACCGCAACCGAGGCCATCGACGTACCGGGAAAGATCGGCATGATGCTCCGAACCATTTAGCGCTTGCTCCTTGATTTCGTCAATGTTTATAACCGATGGATTGCGAACTCCCATCGTTCAATAGCATAAAAAACACTCCCTTCGCTTTTTTCATAAATTGGAAATGAGGCTCCGTATTATCCCGAGATATCCTTATGTTTTCCCGCCCGAAACATTATAAATAAATACGAAGTTGAATGGGAATAAAAATATTAAAAATAAAGTCCTAAGGTTCTTTGGGGAATTTTGTCGAACACTTGGCGTGCTTGTTTAACCAACTAAGAACTTGTGAACTTCTTGAACCAAAGGCCTCCCAAACACAACCAACAATAATATTATTATCCCAATATAGTTTAAGCGAAGTACCTTGATGAGTTGCACGACCCTTTTTGCCGGAAATTTTGAACTTGCCTTGTAAATCGAAAATGGAGGTCTTGGCTTGAAAAATGGAGATGGAAAGAAAGAGTTGGGTATGTATTTTGTGTGGTTTGAATTGGTGTGGTTTGGTGGGAAATTGCAAGAAGTTGAAGTAAGAAAAGTATTTAAAGATGGAAAGCAAGAAAATTGGAGAAAGAAGAATTTGTGAAGAAAGAAGGAAAGAATTTGGAGATTTGAAGTTGAGAGGGAAGGAAAAAGTGAGAAAAGAGGGGTTTTGAATGGAATTATTGGCTAATTCTGGACTTAGGCCTTGGGTCACCCGAAATTGGGTTGGGTCGGCGGTTCAAAACCTAGTTTTAAATATGTTCTGGGCTGGGTTTTGGCTCACGTCGACGCTGCGTCGACCGACGCGAGCCAGATCGACGTGACAGAGAGCTTTTTCTTGGCAGGTGCATCGACTCCGTGTCGACCTACGCGAGCAAGTCTCGGCATCGAAGCGGGCGGAAATGTTGCGTCGACTGTGCATAGGTCTATGCGGTTTTTGTCTCGGCATCGATTGTTCCTTTGCTTGATTGATCAATTCTCCTCGTTCAAGTCCTTCCATCTTTTCTAAGAAGTCAAAAACAAAAATATAACGTAAAATGAGCTAAAATAAAAAACAAAAGGATAAAAAAAGCTCGAGTTGCTTCCCGAGAAGTGCAACTTTTAACATCGCTTGCTTGACGCTATATTGTGCGTTTAATTCCAAATGTGCGGTGGATCTCCCAACACCACCAATTTACGATCTCGATTCATCTTCCTACCGTCGCGATAAGGTTTCAGCCTATGTTTGTGAACTTGAAAAGATGATTTTTTGACCTCATCGTACAACATGGCTACGCCATACTCATCCATTTCTTTAATTAAAATGGTTCACTCCACGCTGAATTGAGTTTGGTTGGATCTAACATACATTCGGGATTACAGAGCACTAATTGACCAACCTCGAACTTCCTATCATCAAACTTCTTGTCATAACTTTCTTTCAACTTCTTCTTCGTCAAATCGTTGTTGTATGCCTCGCCCTTGTTCTTTGCTCGGTCAAATTTTTTGTTGGGTTCGAGGGAAATGTACTTCGACTAGTTTAGTGGTGGCTTCAACTCTACCCTTGGCTCGATCGCTTTTCATTTCGTATAATTCATCATCAAAATCTTTAAATTCTTCAATAATATCACTTATGTCGATTCCTAGTAATTTGATCAATTCCTCCCCACTCAAATGCTCCTCGTCGTCAGACTCATCAAACTCCTCACTTAAGTCAACTTCTAGTGTATCCCCCACCTTTCTCGAAAATCCGGCGTCATCCGCGTAGCCTAATTCGTCCAAAATCGTGATTCTTTTTAGCTCGTGGATGCATGATGCAACGAGATCAAAGAACGAACAATCATCTTGCATGGAAGGGATAGGAGTGTTTTGAATATCTTTCAGATAAAACATCACTGATTCGCCCAAAATGGTCATTGTCATCCTTCCTTTGTGAACATCAATCAAAGTATGGGAGGTAGACATAAACGGGCACCCCAACAAAATGGTATGCTCCGTGCTCACAATTAGTACTTCGCCAATGTCCAAAATCAAAAAATCGATCGGAATTACTAGCTCTCCAACCTGCACTAAAACATCTTCAACCATCCCCAAAGGTAGCTGAATTGAGCGATTGGCCAACTATAGTCGCATGGTCGTATGCTTCAGTGGTCTAAGATCAAATTCTTGATAAAGTGAATAAGGCATTAGATTAATTCTTGCTCCAAGATCCAACATTTTTTTGCTGTTTGTCCATTAGCCAAGGAAATAGCAATGCAGAAACTTCCAAGATCGTGTTTCTTAGGTGGTAATGGCTTCTTGAAAGCTGCGCTTACTTCCTTTGGCAATGTTACATACCGATTTGTCGCCAAGCGTCTCTCCCTTGAAGCAAGTTCCTTGAAAAATTTCACATAGGCTGGCATTATTTTGATTACATCCAAAAGTGGCAAGTTAATATTGATATTTTTCAATAGGTTATATAGTTCCATGAATCTTTTGTTCTCTTTAGCTGGACGTAAACGGCTTGGAAAAGGAATAGCATCTTTGATCGGTGTCGTCAATTGCTTTGGCTGTGATGGTTTAAGTACATCGTCTTTACTAAGGGCGTCATTCAAAATCGTCCCTTGAATGGATCCAGGAACATATCTATTAGAGGATTTATGCAGCTGATCTACTGGTTTAGAAACATTTTCCGTGCTAGGAGTTGGTGTTTTGTTCTCGACTTTGACTTCATCATCTTGGTCAACTATTTCGTTGTTGATCTTCTTTCCACTGTGAAGTACATGAACTGTCGACGCTTGTTCTGCCTAGCTTGGAAGTCTATCCTTCTCGTTTGAGAGCTTAGCTAGGTTGGCCGATAATTGACCTATTACTATTTCTAGTTTCCTTTGCCCAGCTGTATTATCAAGAATAGCCTTTTTCATGTCAGTGATTTCATTTCGAACGTGCGCGAGTCCATCCCGGTTTTAATAGTTTCGGCCACTTGATTCTGCTGCCAAACCAACAAATGATCATTAGTTTGAACTGTAGTAGACACCTGCCCCTGCATTTGGAAATTATTTGGGGCTGGTGGCAAAGGTGCTAGCGCATGTGGTGGTGGGTATTGCGGTTCGGTATGCATTGATAAATAATTTGGGTTCGCAGGCCCATATCTCAAAAGGGGAGAATCACGTTGTACGTTAAATTTCTTTGTGGGTTGCTGCCCTGAATGTTGTTGATATGAAAAATTCTTGATAGCGTTAACGTCTTCTTGCTGTTCAATGTTGTTTGGACACATGTCTGTTAAATGTTCGGGGGATCTGCATTGGTAACACGTCACTGCAACCTTCCTTGAAGAGGCTTTGCTCGCCTACTTGGCTTTCCATGCTGCTAATTTCTCTTCAAATATTTCCTCATACTTAACCTTGACTAATTCGCCATCATCTATATCAGGATCGGAGATGGATACCTCATTAACTTTTAGTTTACGAGGCCGAGAGTTGGCTTGTCCAGATTTTTCTCTTTGCTTCTCCAACACTCGTCTTGCCTCGGGGGCCGTTAAATCTCCGAAGTCTCCTCCTGCCGCTACTTCAACTTCCCTTTTTCCCATGTCCAACAATCCATCAAAGAAAAATTGGTTAGTCATCTCCGGGGAGTAGTTATGGTGGGGGCAAGCTTGCAAAAGTGTCTTGTAACGCTCCCACATTTCATGAAATAGCTCTCCCTCCAACTGTTCAAAGGTAGTAATTTGCCTCGGAAGATGCCCCGTTGTTTGAGCTAAATAGTATTGATTTAAGAACTTCTCGCTTATCATCTTCTAATCAGTTAACGATCCAGGTCCTAGGGATAGTAACCACAACTTTTCTTTGTCCTTCATGCTATAAGGGAAACAAATCATTTGCACCTCCTCCTGGTTAAGGCCATTAACCACAAATCTGCCCACTTCATCAACAAAATAGTTCAAAAACACCAAAGGGTCTTCATGGGCATTTTCGTGGAAAGTCGGGAGTAAATTAAGTTGATGCGGTTTAATCTCCACTTCCCTTGCAATTGGTCCAAGAACAATAGCTGACCTAAAAGGCACAACCTTCGGACGTGCCAAATCATGCTGTCTAGGTGCTCGATCTCAACTCAGTTCTCTAACTCGGTCATTAGATCTCTCATAGCGATTGTCATATGCGTTTCGCGCATAGGGATCTTTGGGCACATATCTACTCTCAAAATTTCCTTGGTTGTATCCTTGGTTCAAATTGCCCAACCACGCATGGAGTTGTCTCTCTCTTTCTTGATCGTCAGCATGCTCGTTATGTTGAAGAAAATCATTGTTCCTTAATGCCACATTCTCGATGTTGTGTTGACGATTGACATCGTCGTTTCTCTCTTCATTTTATCTTATATTCGCCATGTTGGGTTGATTATCGACTACGTTGTTAAGTTGGCGATTTAGTTCTTCGTTATGTTGTTAATTAACTCCTACGTTTCTCCCCACGTCTCGTCTCATGTTCTCCCCGTTTTACTGATAATCAGCCCAATAAGCTCGGGGTTGTGGTTGTCCTTGCATAATGATTAGTTCACTACCATACCCATTTCGAATGTAACATGGAGGTGATCTTGGTGGGGAATTACCGTTACAAATTGATTGTGCTCCTAACATTATTTCGGGAACTTGGTTTTGATCAAAGGTAGTAGCAATGGATGAATTAAATGGATTAATGGGGATAGGCCTTGATCGTGCTTGTTTTGGACGGTGAATATTGTCGAGTAATGGCACAAGTTCGGGTCTAAGAGATCGCCTCCCCTGCATGCACTCAACAATAACTCAACGCACCAATGGCAAAAATCCAAGCTCATTGCAAAATAAAAAGAAAATAACAACTAAAAAGGAAAATAAAACGAAAAACATCCTTAATTCCTACTCGTTGTCCCCGACAACGACACCAAAGATTGGATTCAATCTTTTGTGCACCCCTTTTTAATATATTTTAATTTAAAACATGCAAGCTTGCTCACAAGAGAACGAGGGTGCTTGTAGGGTGGAAAGTTGACTCGAATCGATCTCTCGAGGACAACTGTTCGGTATCTCGGATGTTTTTCTCAATCACAATTAAACATATAATTCATACAAGTTGGGGTTTTGGGGGGGTTGGTTTAATTATAAATTAAGGATTAAAGCAATATTAAATTTAAACTAATTAACTTAAACTAAATTAACAACTAGAATTTAAAAGCAATAAATAAACTAAATCAACTTACTTAAACCTAAGAACTTAGAAGTAATTAACCTAGTAATAAAACGCAGCGATGATTTATTATTTAAAACCCAATCAATTCTCATGAATAACGTAAATGAATCTAGGAAACATGAATATAAGCAACTATCATGAAGCAATTTGATCATAGGAATCTCAAAACGGAAAATAAAGCATAATTCAATTCGCATAAATAAACTTGATGAATTCAATATCCAAAACTCAATCACAAACTAATTAAAAACTGAAAGTAAATTGCTTTGATTGTTCAACAAACCAAAGTTCATCAATCAATTCAAGAACGTAAAGTAAATCTAACTATCTTAGCTTTAGATCTAAGAATTAAACTAAGAAACCAATAAAAAGGATAAGAATACTTATTAGATCTACTAGGTGCAGAAGAATCTCCAGCTATTCCGGAGTTAAAGTGTTGATCTTGGATGAAGATTGAATCACGAACGTAAAATCGAAGCTTTGGACTCGTCGTTCTTCGATCCTTGATCTAGATCTTGAAATCTTGTTATGAGATGTGGATCTATGTTAATTTTATGCCTAAAAACCCTAGGATGGCGTAACTCTTCTCCCAATCCGAAATATGTAGGGTATTTATAGTTCTTTCATGACTTGGAGCCCAAGAAAACTTAAAAATGATTTCAGCAGCGGGCGTCGATTTCGCGTCGACTGACACGGGCAGGGGCTCGGCGTTGACGCTGCCAGTGCGCGCGCGTCGACTGGGCAGAGGTATCGAATGATGCGGTCATGGATCGACACAACAGAGAGTTGTGTCGGCGTAGCGTCGACATAGTGTCGACCATTGTGGGTCAGAATCGCATCGACGTAGCATCGACTCTCGAGTCGATCGAAGCTACTTGCTGTACATCTCATTTTCTCGATCTTTCTGCTACTCTTTCACCGGAAAGATCATTCTCGACTCTCGAACATCAAAGTTCATCTATTTACGATCTGAACTCTTCCGATTACTTAGCTGTAAGGTGAGAAACAACGAATAATCACCTATTCTCATCAATTACTATCAAAATACAGTAAAATAAGCTGGAAGTTTAAAAATATGAAATTATGCTGAAACTACCCAACTTATACCAAAAACAATAAGAAAGACTAACTAAAATACTAATAAAAGTAAGGACAAACATGTGCTAATCACAAGCGTCGGTAGATACTGGAGCAACACATAATTTTATGCGTACCGAAGTCGCCAGGATGTTGGGGGTAACACTAATTCCAACAGGGGGATCAATCAAGTTGGTCAATGCCGAAACCAGACCCGTTGACGGCGAGGCCAAGCAGGTGGGGATGCGCATAGCTGACTGGGAATGATCCGTGTCATTTACTGTGGTAACAATGGATGACTACGACGTCATTTTGGGGCTTAAATGGATGGATCGGGTCCAAGCTTATATTATTCCCTACTCCAACTCCCTAGTTGTTTGGCACAACGCTTGAACAAAGGCCATCCATGCCAGGATATTACCTAAAGGGGGATCGGTATTGTGTTCAGGGGTTTGCGGGGAGACTTATCCTAGTTGTGGTAACATTGGGACGTGTTCCAACACACTCAGCAGGAGAGTGGAGTTAGCAACTATCGTAGAAACCCCAGGTGTCATATCGATACCGCCTACGACTTTGGTGGGGGAGATTGTCATGGATGGTGACATAGGACTCACAATGCTACTGAGCGATGCGTGCGTCACTCAGCAGGACACGACCGACATGGAGATAACGAGCGAGACACCACTTGTCTCGAGAGGCTTAGTTGGTATGTGGGATTCTATCGACACAATACTCGAGAGATTAGCCGTAGTGGACCAGAGGCTCACACGAGTTAGCCAGGAGTTGGACCTTGTGCGCCACAATGGCGAGAGACAGGATACTACAGAGTTCGAGGATGCACGCGGATGCCGAGACCATGAGCAGCGCCCGGGGATGGTGCATGAGGCGCGCACACTTGGCGAGTCATCGACTGGCGGAGCACATCGAAACCTCTTGATGGGCCAGGCCCATAAACATGAGGAGGCCGAACCTTCTCCCGAAAGAGAAAGCTCTTAGCCATGCCTTCAAAACCCTAGAGCGGCGGACTCAATGCTTGGACGCAGGTTGCAGGGCTTCGAGGCCCAAGTGTCTGGAACCTTCTAGTTGTCCCTAGGAGTGTAAATAGAGTAACCCTAAGGCGGTTTTACCACACTTGTTTGTGGACCAATTTAGCGGTGGGCCTTTAATGTGTAGATAATCAATGGGCTATCTATTTTAATGATGGGCTAAAATAGGTAAACCCTAATAACTCAAGTATATAAGGGTTATGGTCCCTAAGTCATACGTATCATCATCAAGATAATCATATTATCAATCGATTTTGCATCCCATAGAGACATATAGAGAAAGTATAAGGATTCTCTAAAAGGATTGGATACGTATTGCACTAGAAGATCAAACCCCAAATCCAATCGCTTATGGATTCAGGTACGCTTCCGTAAATTAACTTATGATCCTTAATAATTCAATATGATGGTTCCTCAGTTATAGCGATGGCTTTCGCTAAGAATAATTTAATCTAACATTTCGATCTTTTTCCTTTTTTCTCCTTCTATCTTGGCTAGTTTGGGGCCTTATTTATAGCTGATGAGATGTTAGCATCCTATGAAACAAAGACACTTATCGGTATCTCCCTTGTTAACCAATGCATGTCGAGTAAGTGAAAAGGCTAGCTAATTTAGGCTTAGAACTATAGTTTTGTAGTTTTAAAGTGACTCTATCATGTTGGTCCATACAGAGACTTCCATGTATAAAGTTAGGATACCATGACCAATTGTGCACAACCCATTTTATCGGACATGGTTGTTTAATTGTCGGCTCGTTCAGTGAGGTCACTCTCTTGGTAATTTAAATTTAGGTCAACACTCTTGTTAGGCCGGACTAACGGATCATCCGTTAGGCCAAAATTTCATATCAATACATTATAATGCAAAATTAATACATTATAATAAAAAAACCAATACATCATATTAAAAGTATATCACAGTACATAAACCAATACATCATAGTACGGGTCAGAGATTTATGAAAAACTAATACTTTACAATACAAAAATTAATATATCATAGTACAAAAACAAATATATTATAATATCAGGTCAAATGAACTAACGGGTCATGACCCGTTAATCTGGCCTAACACAAGTGTTTGCCTTAAATTTATGAGATCGGTCTTCAAGTCGATCCTTTTCTTGTAAGTCAATTTAGACTTTGATATATTGATCCTTTATCATTTATCAAAGTCAATTTAGACTTTAATATATTGATCCTTTATCATTTATCACTACATGTCCATTTTTATCATGTTAGATCGTCCTTGCCATGTTATATCGACTATGAATATTATATATAGAAAAATCTTATTTTATTTTATAAGTGCAGTATGAATATCAAATTGACAATCTTACAAAGATGGTTAATTCAATATATATTATACGTCAAACAAATATTCAAATGACAAAGTTATTGAATTCTTTAAAAAAAAAAGACACAAATACTCTATATAATGCGTTCACACACAAGTTCAAAAAAAAAAATTTATTTAATTATTTTCTCATTTAGAAAATCTACTACTTTTGTAATTTCTATTTATATTCGAAAAACATAAAATTTCTAATTTCTATTTATATAATTTTCCTTTTTATATATCACGATCTACTATTGCACACTAAATGTATGGAAGACCTATCTTATGAGAAATTTATTAGATGCACACAGATACACCTACAAGGTGTACTCAATATTTTATGTGTGACGATATATATATGTTCTATGCGATAATATGTATATATGTTTTTTGCAATAATATATGTATTTTTTTTGTATGCCTAAAAGTTATGTGATGGTATATGAATGTTTTGTGCCAATTGGTATGACCTGATTTTGGTCGACCTGAATCATCAAGGGCAGCTGGTCAACCTTGTGACCAGCTTGGCTAAGAGCAGAGAGGCCTGAGGAGGCTCCAAGCTTCACGTTAGCTCAGGAGGAATGAGACGAGCATACTAATACACCGTAATGATGGGAAAAACTAAAACATGAAGGGCTCGGTCGAGCTTTTCAGGCCAATAGAGGTTAGAGAGGGAAATGCCGAGCTAGACGTTAGTGTGGTGGCATCCTCACTAGATCTGACCCACGAGCTAGGTAGTCCCGGGTCATGGGGAAGCTGAACTTATAGATCAGCTCGGGAAGCATGGTAGGACTTTGTGAAGGCCACTTAGGAAAATACACCTTGAGTTGGGTTCAAGTCCAGGGTGGAGGTTCATCCTGACTAGGGAAGAGTCCGAGAGGCAAACCAGATTTATTCAGCTCTGGTTGCCCAGAGGAAGACCGAGCTGATCGGGTCATTTGTATAACGTCCCAAGATTCCTGGGTAAATTTTCAGGATCTCGGAAAAGCCCCAACTAATTTTTGTGGGTATAAATATCTCAGCTAGGGGAAGAGAGAGGTAACACTTTTATTCTTTCCATTTACCCATTTCTTCCACGATAAGAAACTGACTTAAACTTCGAAGAGGGCTCAGCCGGAACCCTTCTGGTGGTCCTTTCTAACATGTTTTCTGGGCAGGTCTTACCAGTTATAGGAGATGGAGTCATCATTATTATTGAATCGGCGTTTCAGGTGAATCAAATTGGCACTTTTTGTGAGAAAGGTGAACTAAGCTAAGACGTGAGGCAAAGCTGATGAAAATGGATGGACTTCGGCAAAATTTGGTGGCAGAGATGGGTGGCACGCCAAGCTCCGTCGTACCAATGGTGGCCCCAGAGGTAGTAGATCCACCAAGCGCACGTAGACAGAATGAACCGCAACCTCCTCAAGAAACACCGCCAAGTGACGATGGCAGGCCTATCAGTAACTCCTTCTTACAGCAATCTAGCCTCACCGGGAAGGCAGTGGCAGAGACTGTGGAATGGAGATGGGCAGAATCCTCGCCAAGAGGACAACCACCAGAAGCATAAATGGCCAAGACCCCCAAGGGTACAGCAAAGACCTCTATTCAGGAAGAAGATGAAAGTTATTTTGTCTCGAATAACAATACTTTGAGCAGGAGTAACCCAGGTAGAGAGGTCAAATAAAAGATGGATGGTAATGTGGCCGGACAGACGCGTCGAAGCACCCCATTTATGGAAAATGTCATGATAGATGACCTGCCAGCCTCTTACCGGTCTCTAGGTTTTGAATACAATGGAACGACAGATCCATGGGATTACCCGTGCCAATTTGAGAACGCGGCCACCCTACACAAATTCTCAGACGCTGTAATGTGCTGAGTTTTCCCTACGACTTTCACTAAGTTAGCTCAGCTCTAGTTCTGCCAGCTGCCACCTCAATCTATAAGCAATTTCGAAGAACTCAGCTTGGCATTCCTACACCAAATCACTAGCTGCATAAAGTATCAGAAAATTCCATTAAAGTTATTCAGCCTAAAGCAGAAGGAAGGAGAGGATTTACGGGGATATATTAAGTATTTTACTGACGATACATTGGAGGTACCATTAGCATCTGAGGAGCTCCTGATCAACGCCTTAGCTCAAGGACTGAGAAGGGGAGAATTCTTTCAATCGCTGGTGGTTAAGCCGACACACACATTTGGCGAGCTGCTAGCAAGGGCGGAAAATATATACATTTGGAAGAGGCCCTGAAGTTAAAAGATGCTGGGGATAAACGAAAGGAACAGACGAAGAAGGATGAAAGAGCCCAGATCTAGAAATCCAGAACTGACCTGGGGGGAGGGCGCTCTAGATTCGATCGATATAAACCCTTGGCTTCACCATAGGTTGAAATCCTCCAAGCCATCGAACGAAATCCCGATATCAATTGGCCGAGAACGTACACCCAAAAGTTGAAAAAGGAAAAATCAGGTAGATTTTGTAGTTACCACAATGAGTACAGCCATGATACTGATCAGTGTACACACTTGAAAGATGAGATAGAGCGAACGGTACAAGCAGTTCACTTAAAGGAATTCGTGTATGCAAGGAAAGAAGAACCCAGACCTGACTGTTATACGAAGGGGCAGTATCATGCTGCCAGACGTGAACAGGAAAATAGCCGCAGTGAAGGCAAGAGGGGAGACCAATCTTAGGCAATTCAGGGATAAATTCAAATGATAGTGGGAGGCGTCGTGGACACACAATCGGGTCGTGCATAGAATAGTTATGTGCGTGTTGCAAAGGATATCCCAAGGAGAACACAGGAGGTTGGGCAATTAATCCCAAACCCGAACATCTGCTTCGGGTCAGAGGATGAGGATGGCATTCTGGCGCCTCATATAGATGCCCTGGTAATAACACCCACGATTGCTAACTATAACGTACATAGAATCTTTGTCGACACAGGCAATTTTTCGGATATCTTATTTTACGATTGCTATAGAAAACTAAACTTGGACTTAGAGTTAGAAGAGGTCGCAACCTCACTAGTAGGGTTCGCGGGGGGAGCTCTGCAACCATTAGGTGCGATGAATTTGCTAGTTTCGTTAGGGGAAGACCCGTTTAGGAAAACTAAATCAGTACACTTCCTAGTAGTGGACGCACCGTCCTTTTATAATTCCACACTTGTACGACCATCCCTGAGTCAATTTCAAGCAGTAGTCTCCATTTACCATATGAATATGAAATTCTCTGCTCTAGAAGGAGTAAGAGAGGTCAAAAGAGATCAGTATGCATTGCAACGATCTTATGTGGAAAGCATTAGGAGAGCCGAAGAGGAGAGAAAACCTAAAAGGGCTAGAACAGAAGCAGTGGTACATGAACCAGCTCGGATTGAGGAAAACCTAATGACGGTAGAGGTGATTATGGGAGATGGTAGAAGAGCCTTGCGAGTAGGAACGACGCTGAGTTCGGAAGTTCTGGTAGAGTTAGTGGCCTTCCTGTGAAATAATGTTGATGTCTTCGCATGGCCACCTCATGACCTTATAGGCATTGACCTATGGATAGTTGACATCACCTAAATATCAACCCCTTATAAAAGCCAATAAAGTAGAAGAAACAACACTTTAGCCTAGGAAAAGAGCCATAATCCAAGGCGAGGCAGACAAGCTATTACGGGCAAAACACATCCAAGAGATACAATTCCCAAAATGGCTTTCCAATGCTGTTCTTTTGCATGTAATTGTGGTATTTTTCTTATGTTTTTAATTAGGTTTTTGTGTCATTTTTAGTGGTTTTGAGTCGAGTTTTATTAGGTTTTTCGTTTGTTTTCTCGTTTTGTTGTTTTTCGTGTTTCTCTTTGATTTTATACTTAATATGGATTAATGAGTTTAATTAATTAATTTTATGTTTAATTTATGTATTTTGAAGTATTTTGGTCTGGATATAGTCGAGTGTGGACGTACGAGTGGAGTTTTAGTGAAATTGGGCCTCGATTTGAAGAATTACGGCTGACACTGGGTACGTGTTTTGACACTGGGTTACCCAGTGTCCGAGCGCAGCGCCCAGCACACGCCCGCATGCACCGCCGAGAGCTACCGAGTCCCGCGCACACCCGCCGAGCCCTGCGCGCCACACCTTCCGAGAGCAATCGATCGACTGACCAGCAGTCGAATCGACTGCTAGGCAGTGTGTTTTCCGCCCACGCATCGCGGACACTGGGTACGTGTTTCGACACTGGGTTACCAGTGTCCGAGCGCAGCGCCCAGCACACACGCCCGCACGCCTGCCGAGCCACCTGGCCACGCCCGCCTAGTCCTGCCCACAGCTGCCGACAGCCGCCGAGCCAGCTCGCCCAGCTCCGAGCCATCTCGCCCAACACCCAAGCCATATCGACCCAAATGGTCTAGTTAGACCACTTTGGGTCAAATTTGGTCAAATATGGAAAAATCCAAGTTACAAGTAATAATTGACCAATTTACCCCTAATTAGCTTGTATAAATAGATAGACTCCTTCCATTAGAAAAAAATTACCTCCTCCCAACCCAAGCTTGGGTTTGGGATTTATTCTCTTAGCTCTTAGACTAAATTTTCAAGCTTTTTGCCTTGGGTTTGTAAGCTCAAGAAGGATTCAAGTACTCCCTTGGATTTTTAATTCCTTGCAATTTCAATCAAGCTTTTGGATTCTCTCTTTAATTTTAGTAAGCTTTCTTTTAATTTCATGCTTTGTTCTTCATTTGTTTTATGCTTTTTTCCTTAGGTATTAGAATTTGTGCTTGATCTTGTGAATCATCCATGGAATCTAGTTGAGTGACACATCTAGATCTTAGATTGAGGCCTAGATCTTTAATTTCACGTAATTTCATATGTTTCATGCATTTTTCTTCATTTCATGCTTTTTGTCTTAGCACCTTGAATTCTTGTTAGATCTTAAGAATTGGCTATGGAATCTAAATGAGTGACACGTCTAGATCATAGATCGGGTCTTGGATCGTCTTGATTTTGAGTTTTACACATGCTTTATTTTAAATCTTATTTCCATGCCTTGTTTCATGCTTAAATCCTAGATCTACTCTTTGTTGCTTGTTATTTTTCATAAAGTATTAAACTTTCATGTCTATTTCTATTGCTTTATCCATTCATGCTTTCAATTTTTACTCATTTGCATTATTTGAGTTTTTATGCATTGTTGTACCTTGTGCTTGCATGCTTGTACTTGGTGAAACATTGCTTGTTCTTGCTAAATTTTCGATTTTGCTTGCATTTTCATTGAAGGCATACGACCGAGACATCCGACCAACCTGCAATTTCAATTTCTAGAATAGTTTAATTAGTTTACTTGTTTATTTTCATTTTCCTTTTATTTCTTGAAGCTTGAACACATTGAATCCTTCAATTGAATCGGTTTCCGATAAAACCAAGCCATGAACCCATTGATACTTTCAACACCACGAAAACTCTTCTAACAGTTGTACTGGTGCCAAAGGCAGATGAGGATTGGCAAATTTGTATTGATTTTAGGGATCTCAACCGTGCCTGTCCTAAGGACCATTATCCATTACCGAGAATAGATCAGCTCGTAGACTCCACCTCGGGTTGCGAATTACTTAGTATGATGGATGTCTCCTAAGGATACCACCAAACCATACTGTCTAAGGAGGATTGGAAAAGGATTAGTTTCATAACCCCAAAAGGGACATACTGTTATGTGGCCATGCCTTTTGGGCTCAAGAATGTAGGATCCACATACCAGCGATTGATGGATAAAATGTTTCGGGCTCAGCTCGAAAGAAATATAGAGGTATACGTGGATGACATGTTAGTCAAGAGTGTCAAAGAAACCTCACATGTGGACAACCTGAGCGAAACTTTCAACACTTTGAGGAGATATCAGATGAAACTTAATCCTAAGAAATGCGCATTTGGTGTAAGAGCTGAAAAACTCTTGGGGTATATGGTCACGGAGAAAGGGATAGAGTCCAACCTAGAAAAGGTCAAGGCTATTAAGGATATGAAACCTCCACGGATTTCTAAAGAGATGCAGTGTTTGACAGGTCAAATAACCGCCCTAAGTTGATTCGTTTCCCGATCAGTAGAAAAGAGCTTGCCATTTTTTGGAGCTCTGCAAAAGAAGGCTCATTTTCAGTGGGATGAAAAATGTCAAATCGCCTTCGGCAGACTGAAAGAATACTTAGATAATATGTCTCTACTCACCAAGCCTGTGGTGGGCGAGCCCTTAGTTCTATATTGGTAAGCAAGCTGTAAGCACGGTCTTGCTCAGGAAAGAGGTAAGAGTGCAAAAGTTGGTGTATTATTGGAGTAAGGTGTTGCATGACGTAGAGCTCGGGTATATGGAGGTAGAACGAGCTGTACTAGCTCTGGTCGGCACGGCCCGTAAGCTCAGACCATATTTTCTTTCATACATGATAGTGGTCAGGACTAACCTACCCTTGAAGATGATAATAGTCAAGCTAGAGGTCTCGGGGCGGTTGATAAAATGGATCATTGAGCTCAGCGAATTAGACATAGATTTTGAAGGCCGAACAACTATCAAAGCCAAGGTTTTGGCAGACTTCATACAAGAGATGGTTAGCTCCCCCGAGGAAAAGGGAGACTGGACTGTCTACACTGATGGATCAGTGGGAAGCCTATGATGCGGAGCAGAAATAGTGTTGATAAACCCAGAAGGAATTACTACTGAATATGCAGTGCGAATGAACTACCATTTGTCAAATAATGAGGCGGAGTATGAGGCTCTCCTGAGGGGAATACAGATGGCAAAGGAGCTTGGGGCTGAAAGTATAAGCGTACGAGTAGACTCCCAGCTGGTATGTAAACAGATACCAGGAGAGTTCAATATACATGAAGACCGCATGAGGAAATATGTAGCTCAATTTCATGAGATGTCCAGGGATACCGAGTTCTTGGATTTGCTCAAGATTCCTAGGGAGGAGAACGGTTAGGCAGACTATTAGCTAAAATTGCTAGTTTGGCAGCAGACTGCCAGGATTGCTGATGGCGCAACAAGAGTTCGGGGAAGATGAAGTGAATGAGTTGAAGGAAGAAGGGGATTGGCGTGCTCCCATCAAGGCGTACTTGTAAAGAGGAGAATTGCCCATAGAAAAAAAAATAAGCAGCGAAAATACGGGTCAGGTCATCCCGATTTTGCTTAATACAAGGAAAATTATTCAAGAGAGGCTTCGGACAGCCTCTCTTGAGGTGCTCAGGCCAGAGAGAAGGTGCATATGTTCTGAAGGAAATCTATGAAGGATGTTGTGGCAATCACATGGGTACCAGAGCCTTGGCAAGTAAGGCGATATGAGTAGGGTACTTTTGGCCACAGTTAAGGCAAGACGCGGAGACCTTTGTCAAGACTTGTGATCAGTGCCATAGACATTCTCTACTCATACTTCGTCCAGAGGAAGGTCTCATGACAATGAGCTCTTCGTGCCCTTTCGCGAAGTGGGGAATAGACCTAGTCGGGCCTTTCCCCATAGCCTCGAGACTAAAGGAATTCTTGATAGTGGCCATAGACTACTTTAGCAAGTGGGTGGAGGCTGAAGCGGTATTTAAAATCACGGAGGATGTGGTCATGCAATTTCTTTGGAAGAATGTGGTATGTCGATTTTGTATCCCACGAATACTCGTATCGGATAATGGCACGCAATTTGCAGGAGCCCAAATAAGAGCTTGGTGCACAAAGATGAAGATAACACAGCGTTTCACTTCTGTGTATCACCCCCAAGCGAATGGTCAGGTCGAGGTTACCAATCGCATATTAGTTCAGGGGATTAAAGCACGGTTGGAGAAGTCGGGAGGCAAATGGGTGGAGAAGCTCATCTCGATCCTCTGGGCATACCGAATAAACCCTAAAGAGGCCACAAGGGAAATGCCATTTAGCCTGGTGTATGACATGGATGCTGTAATTCTCGTAGAGATTGGGATAGAAACACACAAGATATAAAATTTTGATGAAGAGCAGAAAGAATCGCAAGGCAAGATGCATTAGATATGGTAAACGAGAAACGAGAGCTAGCTTTCGTAAAGATGGAGCATATGAGAGGACGAATTAAAGCAGCCTATAACAAAACTGTTGTTAAATGACAATTCCAGGTGGGAGACCTGGTGCTCCGAAGGGTTGATATGGGCAAGACTAGAGGTAAATTAGATGCATCATGGCAAGGCCCATACAAAGTAATCAAGATATTAGCCGGAGGAGCGTACGAGCTGGATCGGATGGATGGTACTAAATTACCACGAGCATGGAATATAGCAAGTTATCACGTTTGAGTTTAGTGTGCAAGAAGTATTTATGAAAAAATGTGTATAAACAATACAAGACTGGCCCGATAAGTCAGAAAAGGGCTGAAGCCCCGGAATGGTCCGATTGACCATGGGTAAAATCCTTATACAAGCCTGACCCGATAGGCCAGGAAAGAGACAAAGCCCCAGAATTTTCTGATTGACCAATGGTAAATCCTTATACAAGCCCGACTCGATAGATCAGGAAAGGGTCGAAGCCCTAGAATGATCTGATTGGCCGAGGGTAAATTCTCTATACAAGACTGGCCCGATAGGTCAGTAAAGGCAAAAAATGGTCCAATTGACCAAGGAGAGGGTGGATACCCCAGCCAAAACCTGACCCGATAGGTTAGTAAAGGACAAAATGGTTCGATTGACCAGGGAGAGGGTGGATACCCCCAGCTAAAACCTGACTTAATAGATTAGTTAAGAGCAACATGGTCCGATTGACCAAATAAGGGATGAGTACCCTAAAGCAAACCTGATCCGATAAACCAAGATAAAGGCCTAAAGGTCCTGAGCATAACTGGTAAATTGAAAAAAAACATACTACGGGCAAGGCAAGGCTACGCGTGGTTGACCTAAGCACCCGCCTTGTTAAGCGAAAAATCTTACAAGTTACCAAAACCTGTACCGAGTCCAAAGGATGTCCCGAAATTACTTAATTCCTATGTAAAGCTAGTATAAAGATAGACAACCCCATTAGGGTAAACATAAACAAACAAGACACCCAGCACCAAGCCCGGGTAAAATTATTCGAAGGTACTCCTAGAACAAAAACACCTTAAACTAGAATAAAAATCGCTCAGGAGAGTTTAAGGACGGGATGATGAAACCATCCTGTCTTTAGCTAGAACTCGAAGAATACTCCATAGCTCTTGCTCCATCTCATGAAATTTAAGGCGATACTTGTTAGCACGCTCTGCCTCGAATTGAGCATCGTTCAGGACAACGGATAAGCGTTGCACCGACCTGATTAAATCACCACGCTCCTCTCGAAGTTTCTGATTCAACTGGCGAAGTTCGAGCCACTCACATTTGTAATGGCATTTTTTTTGTCTTTTCCTCTCCAGACGTTTACGTAATTGAGAAAAAAATTCACAGAGGTTGATATTTTCTTCCGATAGAAGGAAATTTTCATTAAAAAAAGAGAGATTTTTCTCCTTAAAGATATCTATCTCTTTTGCTAAAGATTCAGAAGTCATAATTATAATGCAAAGACAGAAAAACCATTTATATAATAAAGGATGGGGGAAATATAGTATAAGAGT
The DNA here is from genome assembly GCA_014905375.1 of Phtheirospermum japonicum. Taxonomy (NCBI): domain Eukaryota; kingdom Viridiplantae; phylum Streptophyta; class Magnoliopsida; order Lamiales; family Orobanchaceae; genus Phtheirospermum; species Phtheirospermum japonicum. The sequence continues at coordinate 163,316 of BMAC01001363.1, forward strand.
TTCCTTAATTTAAGGAAACCCTAAATAGCAAAAAGACAAAAATACATAAGATGAGCAGGAATATAGTTCAGTACAAGAAAAGAAAAAAAAAGCCATTGCCTACACCTTAGACCCCGTAGTCTTGCGTGCTCAGTTCAGTCTCCCCTCGCTCTGCCACCCCAGAGACGTCCCCAAAATCCTTCTCCCTGAAAAAATTATCGAGCTGAGTCCCGCCCTGAAGCTCACCCAGACCAGCAAAGGTCGGGGAGGAGGTAGTTTCTGGCAGAGCAAGGGTTAAAGTTTGCTCTAGGTGAGGGGGACAGCTCTAGTCAAGGGCACGAAAGACTTAAATGAGGTGCTCGGCAAACTCCATCATTCCAAGCTGATGAAGGCGATCATCCCCTGAGTCAAAAACGAGGCTGACGGGGTTTGGGGGATCTTCAGGAGGCGCGTCACGATCAAAGGGGGAAGACGAGGGATTCTCAGTAGACCACTTCTCGTAAGCATCCAGACCGAAGTGATAGTAGGCCTAGGCCTCCTGGACGAGTAGCAGCCAGAGTTCCCGGGAGTGGGAAAAGGCTCGCTTGGTTACATACCTATTCGTCTGGATGAGTCGTAATCCCTCCTCTGAATTGAGGAAGTTGGTCTGCCCCTCAGTTCGGGCCTCCTCGACCCATTTCCTCGCCTCCTCGGCCTGTCGCCTCGCCTCTTCAACCTGGATTAACACCTCAGCTCGAGCTTTCCCCGCTTCTTCCTAAGTCCTCTCCAGCTCATCTCGCAGCTCTTTCATCGCGACATCTTTCTCCTTGCATAGGTTCATCAACCATCTCTCTCTTTCCTTCAGAGTGGCATGTTCTCGAGCCAGATCGGCGTTCATGAGGGCACCCCGAGCTCGAGACACCAAGATGGCTGTCTTGTGTCAGCCTGACATTTAATAAGAGCAACCAAATGCAACTAGATGTTAAAAAAAAAAAAGAGAAGAGAAGAAGAAGAAAAAAAAAGATGAGAAAACAGAAGGGAGAGAAAAGAGGGTGGAAGAAGAAAGTTGCTTACCCTAGCCTTATCCTGGCACAGGGACTCAATCAGCTCAAGATCTGACCATTTCTCCAAGATACGACGGTCAGAGGAAGGGTATTTCCCTTGAACGAACTGAACTTCAACTCTCCCAGGGCAATCCAGGATAAAGGTGTTATTTAATAAGTTCAGGTTGTGTTCATCACCTTGGACCTCGAAGCCACACCTACCTTGCTAGGTCGGCTGCAATTCTGAGAAATGAGTGCCCGCTCATCCCCCGAGTCTGAAGGAATAGTGAGATTGATTGCTGGCCTTGCCTGCTCTTCCGGAAAACTCCTATCACTGGGAGGTAAGGATTTCTTCTTGCGCACCGCCGCTAGCAACTCTTTCATCATGGTGACTGCAAGAAAAGATGAGTAAGTAGAAAAAAAATAATGATAATTATAATAGCCTCCATAAAGTAGTGATAACAGAGGTGGGAGGGGAGAGCTGGATAGCTTGTTCAGTATACCAATTTCGGCGGGGAGAGGACTAGTCTCCTCAACAAAATTGAAGAAGTTCAGGATAGTAGGGCTAAGGAGTTGAGATAGATTGAAGATATTGCTGTTCAGGGATTAGAAGATCTTATTCAACGCAAAAGATCGCTCTCCCTTATTCAAAGGGGCCTGAGCTGGAAGGGTCCGAATGGACACCAGGGAAAAACCCCAATCACCTAACAGCTGGCGAAGAAATATTTCTTTCTCCACGCTTTATTGGAGGAAGGATACCCGGTAAGGAACTTAACACCGGGCAGACAAATAGAAAAAGCCGGAAGATGAACTTTTCGCTTGATACAAGGAATAGAATAACTGGGCCGAAGGAGTAAGACCATAATACAGTGCCACTAACCAAAACCCTACTATTAATCTAAAAGCATTGGGCACAAACTGGTGCACCGGAATTCTGTAAATCCGGGACATGACTAGGATGAAAGGATGGGGAGGAAGGCGTAACCCGCCTTGTAATCGGTCAGCAAAAAATTTTAAATGATCAGGTGGCGGTTGGGACGCCCTCTCACCGGCATCAGGATTCACCAGGGAGAACTCGTCGGAGATCTGGAATTTTTTCCTCAGATCCTCCAAGGTCATATCACTAATGGTGGAGATGATGGTGTCAGCGTCGCTGCCCTGGAAAGAGGAATTCTACTCCTCGAAAGATGACAGGGACAGTGTCCCGAAAAAAGACTCCGATGGGTGGGGGAAGAAGAAGAAGACATAATCAAAGAATTTGAGGGGAAAAAAAGTACCTAGTTTGAAGCGAGAAGAAAGGTCTTGAACGGAGGAGAAACAGAGAAAAAAATCTCGACTGGAGAAAGAGTAAAGGAGAGGAGAGGATGGTAGTGAATCGCGTAAAAAGGGAAAAAGCTTGATATGAAAGAGGTTTTGGGGGAAATGAAGATTTGATGGGATACCCACAATTAATGCGTGTCAGTGTACAGTGTAGGATGAGACATGATGGGAATGCCAATCGGTTGGGGTAAGACAGAGCCGTTTTAGCTCCCCCCAACCATTGGGGGGGGGGGGGGGGGGAGGGCCTGGTTGGTATGACCTGATTTTGGTCGACCTGAGGCCTCCAGAGCAGCTGGTCAACCTTGTGACTGGCTTGGCTAAGAGCAGAGACAGGCCTGAGGAGGCCCCAAGCTTCATGTTAGCTCAGGAGGAATGAGCCGAGCATATTAATACACCGTAATGATGGGAAAAACTAAAACGGGAAGGGCTCGGGCGAGCTTTTCAGGCCAATAGAGGTCAGAGAGGGAAATGCCGAGCTAGACGTTGGTGTGGTGGCATCCTCACTAGATCTGACCCACGAGCTAGGTAGTCCCGGGTCATGGGGAAGCTGACCTTATAGATCAGCTTGGGAAGCATGGTAAGAATTTGTGAAGGCCACTTAGGAAAATACACCTTAAGTTGGGCTCAAGTCTAGGGTGGAGGTTCATCCTGACTAGGGAAGAGTCCGAGGGGCAAACCATATTTATGCAGCTCTGGTTACCCAGAGCAAGACTGAGCTAATCGGGTCGTTCGTATAACGGCCCAAGATTCGCGGGCAAATCTGCGAGATCTCGGAAAAGCCCCAACTAATTTTGGTATAAATATCTTAGCTAGGGGAGAGAGAGGAAAAACTTTTATTCTTTCTATTTACCCACTTCCACCATAAGAAACTGACTTAAATTTCGGAGAGGGCTCCACCAGAACCCTTTCGGTGATCTTTTCCAACGTGTTTTTTGGGCAGGTCTTACAAGTTACAGGAGAGTGAGGCATCATTATTATTGAATCGGCGTTTCAAGCGAATCACCTATGTTTAGTGCGATAATATATAAATATTTTGTACGATAATATATATAGATTCTGTGATATAGTGAGTATTTATATTGTGAACAATTATATTGATTATATATAACATTTATATAACAGCACAAAAAATATACATATATTATCTTATTAATAATAAATATACATATTAAGAATCGGGTACTAGGTGCACCAATACACCATATATCATCTCTACGTTAAGCAGTTATTATTTTGAATAAATATAGATATTTTATAATAAGATATCATACTTTTGAAAAAATATACATATAGTCGTTAACTATGATTTTATTTTTGCCTTAAATGTATATAATTTATTCAAGAATAGATCTGTTCACCGCTGTAAGCAACCAATAACAATAACAATACAACTATACAAGCAGGGTGACTCTCTCTCTCACATACACCACACACCCACAACCACAAAAGACGCGCGTATATACACTCTCGTGTGTCTATAATCATGAATATAGACATAAAATAGATACTCCATAGAATCCTTTTAAAAAGAAAACAAGAACAGAAATGGAGGCCAGCAAATGGATAGCGGCGGTGGCGAGCATTTGGATCCAGTGCAGCTGCGGCGCATCGTACGCCTTCGGCATCTACTCTCCGATCCTCAAATCGAGCCAGGGCTACGACCAATCCACGCTCGACACCATCTCTGTCTTTAAGGACATCGGCGCCAACGCCGGCGTCCTCTCCGGCCTTCTTTACTCCGCCGTGATTCGTCGCCACGCGCCTCCGTCGTCGCGCGTGGGGCCGTGGGTGGTCCACGGGGCCGGCGCCGTCCAGTGCTTCGTCGGCTACTTCTTCGTCTGGCTCGCCGTTACCGGAGCGATCCCTCGGCCGCACGTGGCGGTCATGTGCCTGTTCATGTTCCTCGCCGCCCACGCGCAGACGTTTTTCAACACGGCGAACGTTGTCACGGCGGTCCAGAATTTTCCGGAGTACAGCGGAACGATCGTCGGAATCATGAAGGTATGCTTGATTTTCGCCCTTTATGCCATTTTTAGTGTGTGTTGAATTGAAGATTGTTTTGAATCTGAAACGCGATTAAGTATGAAATCTACGATTAACTCGTTATTTGGCTGAAACAAAAAATGAAACAATTATTCCTGTAATCCTGTTTTGATAGAAAAAATAAAACATGTTTAATGCCACTGTGAAAATTGAGATTCAGAGTGTGTTTGCCTGGCTTGTAAGCTAACCTAAATGTTTGGTACAACTTCGAAAGATTTTATGAAATAGGAGCTGACGAGATCTTATTTTAACAATTATTTTGACAATTTGAACAAATATTTTAGGTCCGATTGTTATATTTGAAGCTAATTTTAAATTAATATTTGATAAATTAGTCGGTTAAATTATCATGATATATATGATTAAAAAATATAAAAATATTATAAAATAAGTAAAATTAATGAATAAAGATTTTCTAAATTGTTTTTTTTAAATAAGAAATATATATGAAAAATAAAAATTACTATTATTTTATTATTTTATTGTATTTTTGAGAAAAAATATGACTCTGTGCTGACCATGCGTCTATGATCTATCGTGGCAAGATTATATCCATATCAAGCTTTGTGGTCTGACACGAAGGCTCGAGACTTGAAAGAAAAAAAATTCTAATTTAGGTGTGCTTGTCGTTTCCTTTTTGTGAGCTGAGTCACCGCATGAGTCATGGGACCATATGTCGCTTAGAGCATCTGCAGTGGGCGAGCATTTGTAGCGTTGACTGTTGATACGCTTCACTGAGCGGGAATCAGACTCGTCCCAATGACTTTGAATTTTTTTTTTTAATCATTCTTTTATAAAATATTATAGTATATACTAACATATTATTTTATAATTACATAAATATTAATTTTATACTTAATGAAATATTTATTTATCAAAATAATTGTTTTGGTATCATTGTTTATATTTTTTAGGAAGTGTTTATTTATTAATTTTAATTTATAAAATATTATTTTCATATACTAACACATTATTTTATATTTCTACATAAATATTATTTTCATACATAAAGATTTTTTTTTTAATTTATCGATATAATTATTTTGGTATCATTATTTATATTTTTTTTCTTAATTTTAAGATACTTTTAGGAAGTTTTTATTTATTATTAATTTTATATTTTTTTTAATTAATTTTTTATGTATATTATTTTTTTATATCTATCAATCTGTATATATTGGTAAGTTACCCTTCAATCAGCTAATTTACTGAGCAATATTTAACAATAAGCCATCTACTGATTATTAGCTACTCAAATTAGAACCAAACAGACAATTAATCTCAGTAGTAAATTCCCTTTTTTTTTTTTTTTTTAATTTTGAAAGATATCAGAAATGTTTTTTAGAAAAATAAAAAAGAAGGAAAAAAATATAAATAAAATAAGAAAATTTATATATAATTTTGTAACTCAAAATAAACACACAATTAATCAAACTTGAATATATATATATTATATATATTATATATATATATATATATATATATAGTATTTAAAAATTCAAAAAATTTGCAAAAAAATATAAATAAAAAACATGAAATTTATAATTTATAATCTTTTAATTCAAAAATAAATACAAGAATTAATTAAATTTGAATAACTAATAAAAAACATTTGAAAAAATATTTTAAAGTTCAAAATACTTCTTATTTGTTTAATAAAACATATTTTTTAAGGTTTTTAAAATTATTTTTGATGTTCTAAATAATTTATTTATCATGTTTATTAAAAATAAAATAAATTGAATTAAATAATAATTTTACAATCACATAACTTATTTATCATTAAATCTACTGACATCACACAATTTTTATATTATCACATTTTATTTTCACCTCATCATTGTACATGCTTTTTCTTGTTTAGTATATTGTGGATCATTCATAACCTCGGATCGGATAAAGAAAATAAAATAATAATAAAAGTACTTACCTCATCTGACTCATTTTCATGTGGACATCAATTATTTATTATTTATTTTACATAGTGAAGAACACTTTGTCAGGATTTCAAATTTTGTTCCCCTTTCTTATTCATTTGTTTTACATTTGTATGGAATGGCAGGTACGAATCAACTAAGGCTTGGGGGTGCCCCCTCTCAAAAAAAATAAAAATGAAAATTAATAGTAGTTTGGTATGTTATTTTAATTTTGCCCTCTCACTTAGTTACAAATTTTGCCCCTTTTCCGCTTGAGCTACATTTGAGATATCAAAATGTAAAAGGATGTCAGTTGAAGAAACTCGAGAAAACTAACTTGGTTTATTTTCGTTTTGAATTTTATTGGTGTCGTTTTAGGCAAGTCAGTTATAGAGTTAAATAGATGTCAAACTAGGCCAACTTAAAGGACGAAAAATTTCATTTTCCCAATAGTCAATTATATAATACAAATGCTGAATTACTTCGTTATATGGAATATTTAAGGCCATTGATTCATTCTCTGCTTTCTACAAGGAAGAGTTTTGCTCGATTATTTTTGAAGGGTTTTCCTGAATATGATCTTGCGTTGCTTGATCATCAACTTGATAATTGCATTATTGATGAGTGTACAAATAATGAATTTTCAACAAGGTTGCAAATCTTTCTAAAAATTGTGGTAACAAGATTTATCTACCTTCTTGTTTATATGCTTGTTACTTTGTCACTAACTTTGTCGATTTTTTACGCAAATGTGGAAAGCATTTTCTGCAATGAGGATTGTAAAAATTGTATACGCAATCGAATGGGAGATGATGAGCAATGACTGGCTTAATGCTTGTTTGGTTTCGTACATTGGGAAATAAATTTTTCGTCAAATTGACAATGAAGTTATTATGCAGCGGTTTCAAATTATGACATCTCGTCGAAACGATTAAAATTTTAGCATAATTATTTTATGATGTATATTTATGTGACAGCTACACATCAGTATCACCGTTAGTTTTGTGTGGCGGTCATAATTTTTAATCAAATATTCATATATTTCAAAATAACTATTTACTTTATTTAGAAAAGTATGACTTTTTATTTTAAAAATATGAATATTTGTTTGAAAAATATATTGTCCTGAAGAAGAGTTGCCATGTAACAGCTATAGAGTAATTTTTTGTGATTTTGAAATTGAATACCTTTGATTTTTGCTCCCTCTTGAGAATATTCATGACAAATAATCTATGTTTATTTTATTGACGTTGAAGTAAAAAAGTTACAAGAAAGTGGATTTTTGTAACCTTATTTATTATTTATTCATTTATCTAAGGTAGAACTGATTCATTTTTCCCCATTGAAATTAGTTGTCCACCAACATTATATATTTAAACAAAATACCCTAATCTTTTTGGTTCCTTGACAGGGTTTCCTGGGTCTAAGCGGAGCAGTACTCATCCAAGTGTACCAAACATTATTTGCCGGAAAACCAAGCACTTTCCTATTAATGCTCGCATTATTACCAACTCTTATTTCCCTTGTCCTCATGTGTTCGGTAAGAGTTAATCAAATACAATCTACAAACCATGAAAAGACGTACTTAAATGGCTTCTCATTGATTTCCATACTCGTGGCCACATATCTCATGATTCTAATACTCTTGGACAACATCTTCCCCTTGTCTCAATGGGCCCGCGCTCTAACCTTAGCCGTCCTCCTAGTCCTCCTCGCCTCGCCTATCAACATCGCGATCAAAGCACGTAAAAGTGATTATTTGTCGAGATCGTCATCCACTTTAAAGACCCCCTTAGTTGACGAGCCCGAGACGAAAAAACCACAACACTCATCCGTCGTCGGTAATACTACAATAAATGTTGGACAAGAATTAAATATTGTACAAGCTATGAGGACTTTGAGCTTTTGGCTACTATTTGTAGCGATGATATGTGGAATGGGTTCGGGGCTAGCTACAATCAATAATATTAGCCAGATTGGGGAGTCACTTGGGTATACACCTAGAGAGAGAAGCACGTTGGTTTCTTTATGGAGCATATGGAATTTTTTCGGCCGGTTTGGGGCTGGTTATATATCAGATATTTTGTTGCACAAAAGAGGGTTGGCAAGGCCATTGTTCATTGCTCTTACTCTTGCGGCCATGACGGCCGGCCACATAATTATCGGCTCGGGTTTTCCTGGTAACCTCATGTTCATAATTTTTTTGGAGTTGGTATCAATTTTTGATATGTATATATATTGTTAGGCTTATATTTTTACCCCACCCTCATGGATACAAAACTAAACATGCCATCCTCTTTTGCAATTCAGCCTATATAATTCTTAACTTTATAATTTTTTATATATAATTATTAAATTTTAAAATATACCCTACTAAAATATATTAATGCACCTTTTTACTGATGGTGATTTTCTGGCTCCGTGCAGGTAACTTATATGTGGGATCAATTCTAGTAGGCGTTTGTTATGGCTCACAATGGTCACTGATGCCTACAATCACTAGTGAGATATTTGGGGTTTTGCACATGGGCACTATTTTCAATACAATTGCAATTGCTAGCCCATTGGGATCATATTTACTGTCTGTGAGGTTAATCGGCTATATTTATGACAAAGAAGGTGCAGGGGATTCTTGCAGTGGAACTCGTTGTTTTATGTTGTCTTTTTTCATTTTGGCTTGTGTTAGTTTTTTTGGGTTTTTGGTGGCTTTGGGTTTGCTGGTTAAGACAAGGGGGATTTATGGCAAGATTGTACAAAGAAGGATTTGTGCATGAGATGTATATTAGTATATATATATATATATATATATATATATATATAATATATATATATATATATATGTATATAAAGCTGAAATGAAGTATGAATGAGATTTTGCTTGTTTATTGTCATAAATAATTATAAACTTAATTATAATCTTTTATGTATTAAATGTTGATGTGATATTTTGTTTGCATCAATATGATAGTGACTTGATTTTCTTGCAATATATATAGAGATATCTATATTGCGTTCACAACATTATTATTCATTTAATAAAAATTATTAGATCAATTTAGGTTTTCATGTTATTGACGAATATAAATATAGGAGGTGGGGGCATCTTGCTTTCACGGTACTGTATAATTTATATACTATGTATTTTGTTGCTCTATATTAATTAAAAACATTTGTAATTTTCATTTTACTAAAACTGAGAATTTGTATTGTGTTTTGCATTACATATATCTAGATCCAGATACATATTGTAACATGGACTTCACAGAGTAAAAAATAATGAACAGATGGACTTTTCTGAATAAAAATCTATGAACGCATAATAAACAAATAATGAAAACAAAGATGACAAATAAAGGATGGGTCATATTCTGACGGATCATAGAGTTATGTTAGAACATTATAATCAATACATTATAACATAAAAATAAATAAATTATATTAGGAAAATCAATAAATTATAGTACTTATACACATCATAGTACATATTAAAAGTTTATGATAAACCAATATTTTTAAATACAAAAAACAATAGATCATAATAGTGGATCAAATGACCTAATTGGTTATAACCATCAATTTGGTTTGACATAAATATTTGACAAAAAAAAAATTAATTGATATGATAATTTTTTTTGCAAATATATAAATATAAAGTTGATAAATATTATCTTCGTTTCCGTTATTCATTTCTCATGTATTCATTATATTTGAGTCACGAGTCCAATGTATTTTGAGTTCAGTTCTCGATATAAATTTGAGGGGCTTTTTTGTCCATGTAAGTTTAAGAAATATTTTTTTTACTTCAATTTAAAAAAAGATGTTTTCTATACCTATACCTTATCAAAAAATTAAAATAAAAACTTAAGAGAAAATTGGATCAAACATTTAAAAATACATTAATCGGTCCAAATAAGTCACACAGCTAGATCAAAATATATTAAAAGGTAAATACTTACGTGAGACTTGTTTCATATCGTAGAGATCACTTTTAATCATATCCGCTTTGCTCTCTCCCGCTATGACCCACCCACAATGCTAATGTTAATTGAAAAAAAAAAAAAAAGGTTGCAGAATGCGTTCTCTCTCTCTCTCTTGCCTGCAATACTCTAGTTGCTAGTCACTACTCTTCGTTGTCAGATACCATCCACAATGACGAGTTTGATCGATGAACATTAAAGAAAAAATGGCACCTGGACAAATATATGGATCTAGGAAGAAAAAACCCCTTCTTTTCCAATTATAAATCTCTTGTAAGAAAATCGGTAATGGTGATAATGGCGACCATTGAAGGTATACAGGTTTGTCTCTCTCTTCTATGCTCCCTCCCTCTCTCAAGGATCGGTAACAAATTAAGATTTTTCATTTGCTTTGTATTTCTATTCTCTATTGGAAATTTTGATTTTCGAGTTTATACTGTTGGGTTCGCTATAATGGCTGATTTTCGAGTTTATACTGTTGGGTTCGCTATAATGGCCTACGCAGCGAAATTTAAAAATTTTAAAATATTAAAACAAATATATATATATTAAGCCCCGTAGATTTCGTAAGCAATTTTAACGATCGTCATTTTTATTATTATGTATCGAATACAAATTTTGATTTTTATAAAATTAAATAAATTAATACCCCACTTTTGATATCTTCAAGCGACGATTGAGAGGGATTCAATTCCCGACTATGTGGCTAACACCGAAACTTCTCGCCTCAGGGATCCAAGCGTACCCCCTCTAATTGAGTCCACCTTTTGATTGCGACATCGAAAAAATCCTTAACTAGCAGAATCGTTCCGTTTTTCAAATTGACTTAAAGGAATAACAATTAATTCAACAATTAACAATTGATTGAAAATTAATTATTGTAGATAAAAATTATTAATTAATTTTCTTCTGCAAATTGAAAACTTGAAATAAAATAAAATCATTTTTTTTTTTTGCGGCTGCTGCTCAATTTAAAAGAAACAAAACTTGTTAGTAATTTTTTTTTTTCCCGAAAATCTGAGTGATGCGGCCTTTTGAAAAGTAAAAGAGACCTTTGGCTTCTTGGTTTTTGAAAGATAACTAAAAACCTACGGCCCTCTCTTTACTTCTTTTATATATATATATATTAGGTTAAGTCTAATCTTAATTAATTAATTAATTAAGAAAAGAATTCTTCCCAAGTCATTCGTCCCCTTTTAAAATAAAGAGTATGACTTGTTCCCAATTACCTTTTATATATATATATTTATATTATATACAAATATATAATATAAATTAATTTTATTCTAAAGTCTTCAATTATTCTAGTGGGCTTCTACAATTAGGGCCTACTAGAAAAATTACATGAACTTGGATTTAAAATTCAACTAATTAATTAATTAATCCCATAAATTTAAATTAATCAATCCAATTGACTAATTTAATATATTCTTTTAATTGAGATTTGTAATCAAATTAGATTTAATTACATAATCAAATATATAACTAAATATTTAATCCAACAACTGAATTAAAATAAAATCTCATTTAATTAATCTATATTAATTAATTATTCCAACCATTGGAGTTATCAATCTTGAAATGTCAACAACCAAAATTATGTGTGACCCTTTTAGGTTCACGACTAACACCAGTAATAGGCTTATAACTTTTATAAGTTTATAAATAACAATTTATTATATTAATTAATCTAATTAATTAATTCTCTTAAAATTAACTCTTTAATTTCAAGAACTTACAAATCATGATAACATCTAGCAAGTAGCATGATTACCCAGTGTTAAGGTGAAATAGCGAGTAAACCTATTTCAATTGCAAGTCCATACATGTACGATTCTTTCGACAACTAGTTTCCCGATTAAATCTTGGGCATGGATTTATAAGTCGAAACTCAATTGATTTAATAACTGTGATTTCATTTCAAGTTTAAGTTATCATTTATGAATCAATATTCATCGTGCCCTGACTAAGGTCTTTGAATCACAAACTATGAAAATTCACAGGATACTCTCTTGTCCATAGACAAGTGTCGAATTCTATGTTGGCTACAGACAAACCTCCATGCACATCGATACAATATCCAAAATACCCCTTTTGCGATTGTCAGGCAATCAAAAGACAAATCTAAGTATTGCACAATGTGCACAAGGCTACCATCGTACCTCAAGTCAAGGACTAATCATGTACTATTGCAATATGGAAATTCTTATTCAACAGACAAATCTTCCAGTTAAGAATTTTCATCGGGTCATGTTCAATGAACTTGTTCTCCAGCAAGCACCCACATATATGCACTCGCGTCACAACGCTGATGTTAATGGAATGCAACATCCTTGTCTTACAAGCATGCATCATATGCGCAAGTCTTACCGGGCTATTCAATGTCCTATCTCGAAAAGCTCATTGACTTGGAACAGGTTTAAGACCGAAACCTTAGAGACATGTTCCATGATTGCCATTGTATGCGCAACCATATCCCATAGTTTAAATTGGTCTAAGGACTTTATCATACGTGCAATTATAATAAAAGCGAAAATATAAGATAAAGAAAGTTGCATTTATTAATATAATTCCAATAAAATCATTATACAAGTAGAATGAAATCCAATCTAATTGGAATATCGGGCACTCTACTCTAACATATACATTGTTTTTTAAAATTGATGTTGCAACGTGTACTCAATGAATTGCAATATATCATGGTGGTTCGTAAAATCAAGATTTTTATTTTTATTTTAACCCTTTCAGTTTTAATTTATGGTTGAAAAAAACTCACTCACAAAGAGGAAAATTCTCATTTTTGATCCACTATATTGGCCACATTACAGAAAAGGTATGTGATATTGGTCATCATCAAACGTTTGTTAAGTTGGTCAATTCATCAAAAAAGGTCCAAAAAAAGCCGATCATTTTTTTGCTGACGTGGCGTGATTCAATACTTTCTTATCATTTTTCTTTAATTTTAAATATTAAATTAAAAATAAAAAACTGGAAAAGCTCTTATTTTGGTCCATTATATTGGCCAAATTCCAGAAAAGGTACATGAAATTGGCCATCATCAAATCATATCTGCTACGTTAACTCATCAAAAAAGGTCTTAAAAAGTTTGATCGGATTTTTTTTCTGACGTGGCATGTGTCTATAATATTTTATCATTTTTATTTAATTTAAATACTAAATTGATGACAATAACCTGTTTTGCCTTCATGTTCTTTCTTTTAATAAATTAATAAGATCTTAATTAATAATAAATGAAAAAAATCAGTGATAAATATATAAACATAAATAAATCTTGAAAAATTATAAAATTAATATAATAATTTATATGATTTTTATCTTATTAATAAAAAATTAATAAACTTGGAGATAAACGGGTTACCTAGAAAAATATTATTTGTAAAGGTACTTTATTTAAGAAAGTTTGAAAGACTAACAAAAATTGTCTAAAATCTTTTTCACAAATCACACACATCAAGGCCTTGACCAAGACCCAAGGTATGTTCTACAGAACCACACATACTAAACGAATAACTCAAATAGAACATAACTTTAAAATATTTATTTGGCCATGAACTCACAAGTTATGTCAAGTGAATACGACAATCTAATAATCCAAAAGACCCCCAAGTTCAAAGACATTTGTTATCAATCCTCGACTCTATTGCTAGACTCCCTAATTTTTGCATCAATTAAACACAAAAACTCCTTAAATTGGTACCAAGATATCAACCTTTCCACAAGATTTGTTCGGCTTTCTAAAATATTAAAAAAAAAAGTAATAAAGGTGTTAAATCAATAATAAACTAACATGAAACTATATGAATACAAGATAAGGTACATATTAATTTAAATAAGATTATATGAGAAAGTAAGGCAAGGAATAGAATTTTAAAACAAGAGTTGGAACACGTACACAACACCTTAATTAAGAAGCTACCGGTGCTTCAAGCGTCTACATGATGTCTCTTTCTCTTCATTTGTGTCCCACATAATCACTTGAACTGGCTCTTTCTCGATTAATGCTAAATGAGAACTCGAGAACATAGACCAATTATTTCTATTCGTAGTTGTTACAAAATCTTCATTGGGCAAATGAAAGAACTCATGTGTATTCTTGGTTCCTTGAATATAAAACCAGCAAGAACCGTGTTGATATGTCAAGAATTTTAAATCATCTAACATAACGAATCAACTTCATTTCAATAAATCATCAGCACCCAACCTTTTGTACTAAACCAGAAATATTTGACGAGCTCAGTGATTAGGCCACAAATACATATATCACTACTCATCTTTGTGTCCACCCTCATCACATGCTCAATAAACAAACTATCAAAGCTTACCGACCCACTATTGAGCATTGAATGAAGCATCTCCATCTCACGAATGATCAACTCCTCAATATTAGAATGAGCAAAAAGAGTTTGCACATACCCCAAAATGGCTTTGCATAACAATGTTGCTTTTGTCAAATTTGGGTCATAATGTCCTCGCGTCTCGCCCTGATAAGTTAACCATCTCCGAAAATAGATCCCCAAAGCCTTCGGCTTGCCCTCTTCTATCTCTATTGAATCCACCAAATGCTTGAATACCTTCTCTTCTAAGTAGTTCACCGATAAATACACTGCCTATCTCCAAATTGGAAGACTCTTAATTTCGCATTGCTTGGACTCGCTCCCTAACACTCTATGGTATTCAAGAATTTAATAGTCGGGCCTTGAACCTATCTCAATGATTCGAACTTCTGTGTACCTACTTATAGAGATTTGTCAAAAATTTAAAAGCTCGCCCGCAAGAGAACGAAATCGCGTGTAGGTTCGTAAGTTGAACCGAATCGTCTCTCAAGGAAAACTAGGCTCGGAAGTTCCTTTTGTGTTTATTTGTTCAAGAATACGAAATTAAAAATAAAATCCTAATCTAAACACATAAAAGCAATAAATTGATCTAAACGAAGAACAATAAAATTCAAAGGTTTTGAAAAGATTAAGAAAACTAGGGTTCTAGAGCTTCGAATCGTTTCCACGATCTATTGGGATAAACCCAATTGATGGTTCACGATGATTCTAGGCTCTAGACCCGTTAGATCTAACCAATAATTTCATTAATCTCAACCTAATAATACCAACATCATCATCACCAATCTCAATATCATACTGTTGAGGAATTTATTCTTGGCAATAATTCCTATTTTGTTATTTGCCTTTCTTGGGCACAAAAATAAGTTAGGAAACTAGATTTAGGAATATATTATGTTTCCTAGTTTATGTTTAAGACTTTATTAGTTTCCTAGATAGTGTTTAGGATTTGTTTTAGGTATTTACCAAGTTTAGGATTTTATGTTTGTCTATTTAAGACAAGGTCTTAAAGCTTGGAAGTACTTTTACGCACGGGATTTTGAGAGAAGAAATCAACGCAAGACAAAGACGCACGACGAGCTAGTAAGAAGAACACGAAGGACTACTTGGAGCCATTGATCGAGATCGACAAGTTATTCGAAGTTGCGTGACCAACGGAGAAGAGCTTGTTCAACCTAGGCGACAAGTATTTAGTATAATGTTTATGATATTCTAGTTTTATATATTGCTTAATATTTTTGTATTGATCGAAAAAAAGGAAGCAATATAGTTTTCGGGTTTGTACACCCAAGTTCACAAGTACTTTTACTTGTGAACTGAATTTGTTCTATCGTGTTCTTATATTTTAATTCCGCTGCATATTTTTATTTTACTCTGGTCGAGGTTGTTAACCAGTGTTGTTAAACATTGAATAACAACATCGTAAAACTGAGACTTATTTTCAAAACCATAGACCTCCAAATTCTATAATTGGTATCAGAGCGGGTTACTTAACCTTTTAAGTACTGATCCTTATTTGTCTAGGTACTATGGATACTCCGAGGAAGAAGAGCATGGTTGCTACAGAGGATGTCAATGATTCCGAGTCAACTGAACCTGATCCATCCTTATTTACCAATGTTGTGTGGGACGACGACGTCCATGTTGGTTTGCTTGAAGACAAGATCGTGTGCCTGAATGTCGAGACCACTGATTACCTTGAGGAATACGAGCAGCTGATTATTGATCACCAGAAATTGTTTGTTAGTTGGGAAAAACAGGTACTCAAGGCCAAAGATCTCGTGAAAGAAGTAGAAAAGCTAACCAAAGAAAAGGATGATCAGCTTGACATAATTGTTCGCTTGGAGACGTCGTTCACCAAGAAGGATGCTGAGTTAGAAAAGGTGAAAATCGAGTTGAAGGAGGCCCAAGAAACCCTCACAAACCTCAACAAAGGCAAGGCCATGGTGGATGAGATTCTGGAATCGAGTATCCCGAATTGTTCAAAACACGAGATTGGATACAAGCATGTTCAAAAGCCAATTTCAAGTCAAGAGGTGAATTCGACCAAACGCCACAAGAGAAGAAGAAGACAATACGTAAGCCATCACTGTAGTGAACCAGGTCACATACGACCATACTGCTGGAAGCTTGTTGGCAAGCAAACTCATTTTAAAAGGTTAAAGCTGACTGCTGAATCCCATGTTGGTTCCCGTGTTACCAACATCAATACCAATACCAGGTTCAAACAAGTTTGGGTCAAGAAAACTGATATCAAGTGCAACATGATCTGTACCTCCCTGAAATCCCACGTCCCTGGAGCCTGGTACTTCGACAGTGGATGCTCTAAGCACATGACCGGCTCGGAAGATTTCCTCTCGAATATTGTCAAGTTTCAAGGAGGAAAGATTAAGTATGGTGTAGGTGCAAATGGCCATATCAATGGCCAAGGAACTCTTCATGTCCCTGGTATTGCGAAGCTCGAGAACGTATTACTTGTTGAAGGCTTAACTGCGAACTTGATAAGTATCAGCCAACTGTGCGATGGTGGTTTTAATGTCAAGTTCACTCATGAAAAGTGTGAAGTTTATGACGAGGGCAATACATGTATTCTTACTGGTCAGAGGACATCAGACAACTGCTACCAAATCGAAGATGCAGGTGTTGAAATTGAAGAAATTGGTGGTGTTGGTTTCGATGACGGTTCTGGGAACTCAACATCAAACCCAACATCGACTCAAGCTGATCCAAAATTAGACTCAGATTCAGATAAGACATTTGCTCCAGTCACTCGTATTGAATGGATGGTAAGTGAGTTTATTACAAAAATGTCTGATACATTCGAGATGAGCATGGAAGGTAATCTCTCTTACTTTCTTGGTTTGCAAATTAAACAACTAGATGATGGTATTTTTCTTTCTGAGTCCAAATATGCTAAAAATCTTATATCTTGGTATAGCAAAAAACAGAATTGCATTTCTCTTTCTACAACTAAAGCCGAGTATATTGTAGCTGGAAGTGCTTGTACACGGTTCTTGTGGATGAATCAAATGATAGAGGACTACGGTCTACATAGAAGAACATTGACTGTGCTCTGTGATACTTCCAGTGCCATTGATATCTCGAAAAATTCGGTCCAGTTTTCTCGAATCAAACACATTGACATAAGGTACCACTTTATTCGAGACTTGGTTGAGAGGAAGATTTTTAGCCTTGAGCATATTGGAACAGACAAACAGCTTGCTGACATCTTCACTAAGGCATTAGATTTCGAGACCTTCTCTTGTTTGAGAAGAGATCTCGGTATGTGCATTGTCTGAACCAATGTTGGTTTGTGATGTTGTGACACCTCTTATCAACATCAGTCACAACATCTGTATACTTTTGCATGCATTTTTATCTTTCTTTTCATACATATTCCTAATGCATTGAGTTTGATTAAAAGTACAATAAAGTCCTGTGTTGCAATAAAAGTGATGGCAAAAAGACCAAACCTCTTCGATTAGGTGATTGTGGGGCTTGCCCGCAAAAACTGGTTTTCTCTCAGGTCCAAAAACAATAAGTGTTAACAGCAATTGTTGAAGATCAAAAGATTCAAATCCCTTCAAGGATGAAGTAAATCTGGATACAAAAAGATCCAATCTTTAAGTTTCACCTTCTTGAGAGATTTTGACGTAGTCATTAACTTGGGTTAAGGGGTAAGCTTCCATTGACTTCACCTGAGGTAATGTTGGTTAATGATGTTGTCAGTAATAAAAGGCAACATTGGATCAAGTCACTGAAATCATAATGTGTTCTTTTTAACATTTTTAGGTCATGAATTTTAGGCATCTCGTAGGACATTCATACTTTATGAAGATGCCATATTGCTGTTCGTTCTGTTGTTTGTGTTCGTGTCTATCTTGAATTCTCTTAATCTTGTTTTGAATCTTGCTAACCGCGTGTTTCAGTGGAGTTGTAATTGGACGGTTGAACAGGTAATAAAGATATTGATTTGGTGAGTGAAAAATTGCTTTGCAAAGGCTTTGTTCAACTATGGTGATGGTTTATAAAAATCTAGCTCTATCTCGGTTTTCTAAGTAGTTGAGATTTGTGGTTTTTATTTCCAAAATTGGGATGATGAAGTAGTTGAGTTGAGATCGTGTGTCTTATTTTGAGAAAGAAAATTTTGGGTTTTAAAATTGGTAGTGGGGGGTTACTTTTTAAAGTTTATTCTTTATTTACCCATTTTCTTCCATACTTCGGTCATCTTTACCCAAATTGACAAAGTTAAGGTTTTTACTTTTTCTTTCTCCAAATTTTACTGCCTACGCCACTCGATTTTGTGTTTGTGGTTATTTCTAATTCTCTTGCAGAATGTCGAATTCACCATCACCCAGCAAAGCTCTAGAAACAGGTTGTGCGTCAAGAAAGTTCCACCAAAGAGAGAGAAGAAGAAGTCCAAAGCTGCCGTGTCAGCTCATGTTGGTTCTGGTGTGTTGTGTCACCGAAACCAACATCCCCTGCAGACAATCCTGCCTCCTCTCCAAGCTTCGATTCTGACAATGTTCCATCTGCCAGATTGGTAATCCTGCCTCCGACCACTCTGCTAGCTCTGATGAGGCTCCGTCTCAAGCCGTCGAGATTGAAGACATGGAACCAATCTCCATGAGGTTCTTGGCGAGTGAAGCTGAGGAGCTGTTCTTGGGATTTCAAAATTGGGGCTTGATTGCTGAGCGTCGAATCCCCCGTTGGTGTTTTCATGAAGCAGAATCTGATTACCTTCTTTAGGCACCAAGGCACCTCTTCGAGCTGGTGTCATGTCCGATGTTGGTTCTGGTATTACCAACATCAGTACCAACATGGTTCATTTTTATGCTCCATTTGTCCTAGCCCAGATTACTTTGTTTGATAACCAGGTTGCACAGCACCAGACGCTTCGGGACTCGTTTATTGAAGTCCTTTTGCTTTCAGAACAAAAAGGGGGAGAATAATGTGAAGACGCTGCTGTGAATATGGTTCATTTTTGTTTGTTTTAAACAATGGTTACTTCATTTAGGGGGAGTTTCTAATTTAGGGGGAGTTTTTAGTCTTTTGATTATTTTCATGCGCCTTGAGTATTTTGTCCAGAAAGGCAAAAGAGGGAGATTATTGAGGAATTTATTCTTGGCAATAATTCCTATTTTGTTATTTGCCTTTCTTGGGCACAAAAATAAGTTAGAAAACTAGATTTAGGAATATATTGTGTTTACTAGTTTATGTTTAAGACTTTATTAGTTTCCTAGATTGTGTTTAGGATTTGTTTTAGGTATTTACCAAGTTTAGAATTTTATGTTTGTCTATTTAAGACAAGGATTCCTAAAGCTTGGAAGTACTTTTACGCACGGGATTTTGAGAGAAGAAATCAACGCAAGACAAAGATGCACGACGAGCTAGTAAGAAGAACACGAAGGACTACTTGGAGCCATTGATCGAGATCGACAAGTTATTCGAAGTTGCGTGACCAACGGAGAAGAGCTTGTTCAACCTAGGCGACAAGTATTTAGTATCATGTTTATGATATTCTAGTTTTCATATATTGCTTAATATTTTTGTATTGATCGAAAAACAAGGAAGCAATATAGTTTTCGGGTTTGTACACCCAAGTTCACAAGTTCTTTTACTTGTGAACTGAATTTGTTCTATCGTGTTCTTATATTTTAATTCCGCTGCATATTTTTATTTTACTCTGGTCGATGTTGTTAACCAGTGTTGTTAAACATTGAATAACAACATCATAAAACTGAGACTTATTTTCAAAACCATATACCTCCAAATTCTACACATACAATTCATCATCATACATGGGGGGTTGCTTGTTGGAGTTTTGGTTATTCTAATTCAAGCAAGAAATTAAGAGCATCATAATTAATTAAACTGAATTAAACGAAAGGGACTGAAAACTTACTAATTAAACGAAGAAATTACAGCATCTTGATCGAAGAATTCTTGAATCTAAATTGTCTAAAACTAATCTAAATTTAATCTAAAGGTA
This sequence comes from Phtheirospermum japonicum, assembly GCA_014905375.1. Classification (NCBI taxonomy): domain Eukaryota; kingdom Viridiplantae; phylum Streptophyta; class Magnoliopsida; order Lamiales; family Orobanchaceae; genus Phtheirospermum; species Phtheirospermum japonicum. The sequence continues at coordinate 183,920 of BMAC01001363.1, forward strand.
GAAAACTAAATCTAAGAATTTTGAAGAGAAACTAAGAAACAACTCGACACTCGTTGGGGTTGTTAATCCCTAAGAGGCCTTAAAAATCCTAGGAATAAGTTTAAAGTGTCTAACTATAGCTTAGGTAACTTAAAAATTTGGATTTATGGGGTAGTATTTATAGAATTTGGAAATCTTGGGCAACAAGTCACAAAACCGCCTTTCTAGGCACCTTACGGTAAGGACTCTACGGTTACTAGCTACCGTAAATGCCTCTGATGCCTTCTTACGGTGGTTCGTACGGTGAGAAATGTAACCGTAGAACTAACCGTAATGGTCTCTGTCCTCCAACGACAACGGTTCCAGGAACATAACTGTTCTAAAAAGTCTGTCAGCTTCAATTCTTGCTACTTCTTCACCGAAAAGCTCGAACTTTGACTCTCGATCATCATACTTCATCTCTAACGTGCTGAACTCTTCCGATTACTTAGCTATAAAGTGAAAAACCACAATTAATCACTTATTTGCATCAATCTAGATCAAAACATGGTAAAATAAGTTGGAAATACAAATATATGAATTTAAGCTCAAACTCTTATACCAAGAAAAATAAGAAAAAATAAACTAAAACACTACCAAAAATCAAGACAAATCCGTGCTAATCAACTACCCCACGCTTTATTGGTTTGTTCGTCCTCAAACAAACGATTATTTCAAAGTATAACAAGAAAGAAAATCAGCTCAAGCAAAGAGTCGTGCTATGCTACATACATAATTTTGAAAATATCGATACATGTCACGCAACTTCAAGTACTCCACCCTTATTACATTGTCGCTCCAAAATCAAATTCATGCATCCTCTCAAAAGGGTAATATATAGGGTGTTCGCTCAAAAGCACTCAAGCATTGCTGCATAGGACGTGTATACACTCAAATCATCAAAAAACATGCACAATAAATAAGCACGTAAAATCAATCTCTTTTCAATCGCAAATTAAGTGTATTGTTGAACTAAGAATCGGAAAAGTTCTTTTCGGGTTGTAATGTAAGGCTTTTTGGACGGGTATGGAATATTTAAGTCGTGTGGCTAAATAACTCACTCAACCTAATCTAATCATGAATCAATACGCTTCACCTCGTTCAAAAATTAAAAAAAAACTCACTAAACTCTCATAACGTAGCCTTTTAAATATAGGCTATTTCTCAACTCGTGACTCTATCCGACTTGAAGCTCAAACCACTTACAAACAATTGAAGCTTATAATTACGCTTCTTCTTTTCAACACAACTCTTGCCTTTAAACATTAGGCTTCAAGAAAATAAACAATAAAACACAAGCCTTTATAAAGCGCATAGGCAATGACTAAACACGATCCACGATCCTTTTTTTTCTCTTTTTTTTTTTCTTTTCTTTGGATGGTGGTCATAAATTACAAAAATTCATAAATCCCTAATAAAATTTCCACACACTAATAACCAATAAAAATTAACGAACTCCTACCCCACGCTTTTAATGGGTTAGTAGGGGTCGACTCAAAAATAAAATCACTAAATGGCTAAAGGCATGGATTATTTGGCTATGATTGGCTCATTCGGAATTTATAGTGGCTAAAATATATGGATATGGCCGGAATAGGGTTTTATCTGTGCCTTAACCTCATTTTCAAAGTCAACTAGACACAGCGGTTTCAAAGAGATATCAAGACTGAAACTCATTCAAGCACATGCAAAGATGATAATTCACTCAGGCTACTCACAGGCTTTTTGCATGAAAAAGTTTTGAATTGACGATGCTTTTAAGGTTTTGCGAAATCAATTGCGTCCAAGTACCATTTTACAATATATAAATAATAATTTTGAAAAATCTATGCACTTATGCACGCTCAAAAGACATGAACATCAAATCATACTTAATTAACTTCGACAGGCAACCCATACAAACACAATATCGCGCGCGGGAATAGTAATCAGTCACGTAAAATATTAGCTACTACAACCCCACGAAATTTTTTAAAAATTGCACAAACTTTCAATTATAAATCACAACTCAACCATCCCCCCCTCTAAAAACTCGACAATCTCCTGATTGTCATAAATATATAGAAAACCAAAACAAAGAGATAAGGAGTAAGGGAACGTCCTAAAAAATAGTCGAGCGGCTCCAAGAATCGCTAGTGCAATCATCCTTCGTCGTGAATCCCGTGATTGGAAATGAAATGATTAACGTCCATTGGCGAATTTCTCAACTTTTTCTGCACATCAACACCGCATAAACGTACCCAAGCATAGACACAACTAATAAAATAAAATAAAAGCGAAAGAAAAATAGACAAGAAATCAAACACTTGGGTTGCCTCCCAAGAAGCGCTTGTTTAATGTCGAAAGCTCGACGTCTTCTACGAACGATGCTATCCCGGATCCAAAAACAAATGACGATCGTGCCACGCCATAGTGTTCTCCAACAATAATCATGGCAATGTATTCCTCCAAGTCGCGCACGGTAAGAGATTCGTAGAACAAAAATATTAACTCGCTTCGGGGGTCTAAAAAGTGAATAATTGATCACCACGAACATATCAAAAGTAAATTGCGGCATAGGGTGATCCTCTACTTTCTTAAAAACTAGGGAATCCATTAAACAAACAGCAAATCCCTCGTACGCTCCGAACTTCTTCAAATCTTTAGCATCTCCCTCACACCTTGAAAAATATTAAAATCTATATAATGGCATAGGGGAGGGAAATTTTGCTCGATTACCTCAACCACCATTTCATTCTCATCCTCGATCATGGGTGGCTCGATAAGAGGCTCGATCATTGCATCCTTCTCGATAAATTCGTCCACCACCTTTTCTACATTGGGCATCGCATCATCTCCATTCCTATTGAGCTCGATTAGGCATGAATCTCCATCATCGATTAGGTTCTCCAATGGTACCACCTCCTCCTCGAAAACTTCTCCTAAATGATCATTCGAGCTCGTAGTCTCAACCTCTAAGATGGGCTTAATCGCAACAAGAATCGACATCTCAGGCTGACTTGGAAGTTCGTCTTTCTCGTTCGACCTTTTTGCTAAATAATCCTCGATTTGACCACACAGTGCCTCCATAGTTTTAGTACACCTAAAATAGTTATCTTGTATGGTCGATAGCGCAATTTCGTCTTGATGGTGAATGGTTTCAGCTTCTTGATCTTGCTGCCAATCTTGGACGGCGACAACCTCCTCTTGTGGCTCATCATCAAATGTCACCAAACATTCATGCATCATATGTCCTCGGCATCCACAACAATCACATACCTCATGAATTTATCGCCTACTTCATACCATGTACGCAAAGAATCAGGTTCTAGCCTTACAAACCATTTCATTGCTTCTTCCTTCAGCGCAAAAGTGAAGAGTCGCATCTTCACTTGATCCCTTGTAAGCCCATGAAGAAGAGAACTATCGGTGATGAACTCAAACTTTTGAATGAATTTTAGCGCATCTTCGTTTGAACGTCCATAAAAAATTGGGAGATTCAGTTGGTCGTACTTGTCGGGAAAGTAATTATTCATCGCGGCGCTCAACAGAATGGGCGATCGAAGTGCATGATGCCAATCTAACGGTGGATCATCATACGAGTAATACATTTTTTTTTAATTTKAAAAACTTTAAATAAATAAAAATATTTAAAAACAATTTTTGATTTTTTTTTTGAAATTCGAAAAATAATATATTAAAAATAAAATTTACGATATTTTTTATTATATATATATATATATTTTAAATTATTTTTTTTATTTTTTTATTTTTAATTTCGAAAAATAAAAAATTTTAATTAAAAATAATATTTTTGATTTTTTTTTCTTTTTAAAGTTTTTTTTTAATTTTAAAATATTTTTAATTTTTTTTTGAATTTCGAAAAATAAATATTTTCAAATTAAAACTAATAATTTTCGAAATTTTTTATTTTTATTTTTTGAATTTTTTTTTTATTTTTTTATTTTTTTTGAAAAATGGTTTGAAAAATCTTGCCTTGCAAACACAACACTCAACACACAAGATTAAACGCACCGGTGGAAAATATTAAAAACGATTAAACAAAACAAAATCACAAATAAACACAAAAGATAAACGAAACGAAAATAAAAACACAAACATGGATACGACGAACAAACACAAATATCACAACTTTTAGTTTTCCCCGGCAACGACGCCAAAATTTTGATTCGAACTTTTGTGTACCTACTTATAGAGATTTGTCAAAAATTTAAAAGCTCGCCCGCAAGAGAACGGGATCGCGTGTAGGTTGGTAAGTTGAACCGAATCGTCTCTCAAGGAAAACTAGGCTCGTAAGTTCCTTTTGTGTTTGTTTGTTCACGAATACGAAATTAAAAATAAAATCTTAATCTAAACACATAAAAGCAATAAATTGATCTAAACGAAAAACAATAAAATTCAAAGGTTTTGAACCGATTAAGAAAACTAGGGTTCTAGAGCTTCGAATCGTTTCCACGATCTATTGGGATAAACCCAATTGATGGTTCACGACGATTCTAGGCTCTAGACCCGTTAGATCTAGCCAATAATTTCATCAATCTCAACCTAATAATACCAACATCATCATCACCAATCTCAATATCATACAATTCATCATCGTACATGGGGGGTTGCTTGTTGGAGTTTTGATTATTCTAATTCAAGCAAGAAATTAAGAGCATCATAATTAATTAAACAAAATTAAACGAAAGGGATTGAAAACTTACTAATTAAACGAAGAAATTGCAGCGTCTTGATCGAAGAATTCTTGAATCTAAATTGTCCAAAGCTAATCTAAGTTTAATCTAAAGCTAGAATACTAAATCTAAGGATTTTGAAGAGAAACTAAGAAACAACTCGGCACTCGTTGGGGTTGTCAATCCCTAAGAGGTCTTAAAAACCATAGGAATAAGTTTAAAGTGTCTAACTATAGCTTATGTAACTTAAAAATTCGGATTTATGGGGTATAATTTATAGAATTTGGAAATCTTGGGCAACAAGTCACAAAACCGCCTTTCTGGGCACCTTACGGTAAGGACTCTACGGTTACTAGTTACCATAGACAGCTACCGTAAATGCCTCTGATGCCTTCTTACGGTGGTTCGTACGGTGGGAAATGTAACCGTAGAACTAACCGTAATGGTCTTTGTCCTCCAACGACAACGGTTCCAGGAACATAACCGTTCTAGAAAGTCTGCCAGCTTCAATTCTTGCTACTTCTTCACCGGAAAGCTCGATCTTTGACTCTCGATCATCATACTTCATCTCTAACATGCTAAACTCTTCCGGTTACTTAGTTATAAAGTGAAAAACCACAATTAATCACTTATTTGCATCAATCTAGATCAAAACAAGGTAAAATAAGCTGGAAATAGAAATATACGAATTTAAGCTCAAACTACCCAACTTATACCAAAAAAAATAAGAGAAAATAAACTAAAACACTACCAAAAATCAAGACAAATCCGTGCTAATCACTCAACTCTTTATAAGGAAATCATTCAATCCCATATCTTTGAACAAGCACTCGACTTCATCATATAAGCCTACTTTTTAAGGGTATCTTTGTCTATAAATTTTTTAGGAATAATCCTTCCATCCAACAAAATACTATTACTAGCCTAATGATCGTGATGATGGCTTTTAAAGTCATATTGGTCTTGTTCTATCAACTTTCTTCCTTTATTAAATTTCACCATGATTCCTACAATAAAAGTTAGTTATAATAAATCCCAACAAAAGGAATTACCCAAAATAAACTCAACAATAAGAATAAAGAATCATGGGATCTTAGAAGCTCAAAACAAACTCATGCATAAAAAGGTGTAAATAATTTTTCCATTAGAATAATCATAAGACAAGAATACCAACAACCCTAATCATACATCTAATACTCAAAACAATCCATAAAGAAATCTCTAGAAAAATAATTAAAATAGTTACGCTTCAAAGGATACTTCTTGCCACAGCTACGGCAAGATACAGAAGTTTTTGTGAAGAAATTTGATCGGTGCCAGAGACACTCCCCCCTTATTCATCGACTGGCAGAAGAGTTCATGACAATGAACTCTCCTTGCACCTTTGCTAAATGGGTGATAGATATGGTTGGGTCTTTCCCTATAGCCCCGGGCCAAAAGAAATTCCTGATCGTAGGTATAGATTATTTTAGTAAATGGGTAGAGGCCGAGGCAATAGCTAAGACCGCGGAGGAAGTGGTTATGCAATTTATTTGTAAGAATATTGTGTGCCGATTTGGTATCCCAAGAATACTTGTGTCAGACAATGGGACACAACTCATGGGAGCTCGAATATAAGCTTGGTGTACAAAGATGAAAATAGCGCGACACTTCACGTCTGTATACCACCCCCAGGCGAATGGCCAAGTAGAGGTGACTAATCGCATCTTGGTGCAAGGGATCAAGGCGCGCTTGGAGAAGTCAGGAGGTAAATAGGTGGAGGAACTCAGCTCGATCCTATGGGCATATTGAACTAACCCCAAAGCGATCACGGGAGAAACACCGTTCAGTTTGGTGTACGGCATGGATGCTGTGATTCCAGCAGAAATTGGTTTGGAGACCCACAGAATACAAAACTTTGATGAAAGACAAAATGAACTGATGACATAAGACGCATTGGATTTAATAGAGGAGAAGTGAGAGCGAGCTTCCATAAAAATGGAGCATATGAGGGGGCGAATTAGAGCGACCTATAACAAGTCAGTAGTCAAGCGACAATTCCAAGTAGGGGACCTGGTCCTCCGCAGAGCTGATCTGAGCAAGACCCGAGGAAAGTTAGAAGCCATATGGCAGGTGCCGTATAAGGTCACCAGGATTATGGCTAGAGGAGCTTATGAACTCGAACAGATGGATGGATTTAAATTGCCGCGAGCGTGGAATGTAACGAACCTACGAATGTACTATGTCTAAAGCTAATATATCGAGATTGTTTATGGAAGAAATTGTGATTAACTTAATTTGCGATTGTACAATAACCCGACCCGATAGGTCAGTCCAGGGCAAGAACCCTAAAATTTGGCCCGATTGACCAAAGGGTGGATACCACCAATTACCTAACCCGATAGGTTAGTCCAGGGCGAGAGCCCCAAAAATCGGCCCGATTGGCCAAAGGGTGGATACCCTTAATTACCTGACCTGATAGGTCAGTCCAAGACGAGAGCCCCAAAATCGGCCCGATTGGCCAAAGGGTGGATACACTTAATTACCTGACCCGATAGGTCAGTCCAGGACAAGAGCCCCAAAATCTGCTCGATTGGCCAAAGGGTGGATACCCTAAAAGGTCAGTTCAGGGCGAGAGACCCAAAAATTGGCCTGATTGGCCAAAGGGTGGATACCCTGAATTGCCTGACTTGATAGGTTGGTCCAGGGCGAGAGCCCCAGAGATTGGTCTGATCGACCAAGGGGTTGATACCCCAGGAAAAACCTGACCAGAATGGGTCAATCAAAGGTGAAAGCCCCATACCTTTGTCTGATTGACCAAGGGGTGGATACACCAAACAAAGCCTGGCCTGACGGGTCAGTCGAGGGAAAAATCCCCAAACATAAGCTGATTAAAAATAGAATTTGCAGGAGTAACGAGAATCTACGCTGTAAAATCTGGCATTATTTTATTAGAAAGATAAAATACAACCTCATAGAGATAAAAAATATTAAAAAGAAAAAAAAAACCGGGCATCCGCCCTGAGCAAAATTATTGGGGGCAGGTGCGGCATAAAATAAAGCTCGAAAACAGTAGAGCTTAAGGGTGGGATGATGGGATCCCCCTATTTATAGCCAAAATCTGGCGAACGCGCCACAACTCTTGCTTGGTTTCATGAAGGCGGAGGCGATATTTGTCTGCACGCTCTGCCTCCAGTTGAGCCTCCTATACAGCGATGGATAAACGTCGTGTCGATCTAAGCAGGTCGACTCTCTCTTCGCGGAGTTGACGATTCAGTTGCCGGAGTTTGAGCCACTCACGCTTGAAATGGCGTTTCTTCTGTCTTTTTTTCTCCAGAAGCTTTCTTAGTTGGGAAGAATTTTCGCGAATATTAGCATTTTACTCTGAAAAAAGAAAGGTTTTTCTTCTTGAGAGTATCTATCTCATCAACTAAAGATGCAAAAGCCATGATAGTAATGCATAAACAAGAAAAGATGTTTTATAAGGGAAAAGAGAGTACATAGTACAAGGATTTCCTGGACTTGCGGAAACCCTAACTTAGCAAAAGACAAAAATATCCAAGAGCTAAGAAAATGTTCAGTAAAGGCCAGATATGAAAAACAAATCAGACAAAAGCCAGAACAACACAGAGGGCACTACGCCAAAAAATTATTCAGATAGCGCCTGTCAGATAGCGCTTCAAGTAACTAGTGCTATCTGAAAAAGTCCAGGACTTTTAGACAGCGCTTTATTTAGAATGCACTATCTGGAATGTATTATATATTTACTTTGCATAGCAATTTTATTGTCAAGCGCTATCTGAATGTATGCAGATTTTTGAAAGAGCGATTCATATAGAAAGCGCTATGCGAACAACTGCTTTTATATAACACTTACAACATGAAGTGCTGTCTAAAAAATAGGTAGCGTTTTAATAATGAAGCACTATCTAATGACGTTTATTAGATAGCGTTTAGGTTACCAAGCGCTATCTAATTAGGTTTATTAAATAACATTTCAGTTAACAAGCTCTATCGTAAGTTATCATTTATGAAATAGCATTTCGGGTATCAAGCGCTATCTAATTATGTTTATTAGATAGCGTTTAGGTTAATTAAGCGTTATCTAATTATGTTTATTAAATAGCATTTTGGTTAACAAGCGCTATCTGAAGTCATCATATATGAAATAACATTTCAGGTATTTCAGTCTACACCCCATAATCTTGAGTGCTCAGTTCGTCCCCTCCCTGCTCAGTCGCCCTAGAGACCTCCTCGAAGGTGCTCTCAAATGAGACCCGCTCTGAAGCTTGCCTAAATCGGCAAAGGTCGGGGAAGAAGATGTCGCTGGCAAGGCACGGGTCAGCGACTGTTTGGGTGGGGGAGAAGAACTCGGAGCAGGGGCACGGAAAGCTTGAAGAACATGCTCTACAAACTCGAGAGCCCCTAGCTAGTGAAGCTGGTCGTCCTCCTTGACAAAGGTAAGGCTTGTGGGCTCATAGGGATCATTCAGGGGAATGTCACGGTCGAATGGGGAAGAGGGGTTCTCTTTGGACCATTTCTCATGGGCGTCCAACCCAATATGATAGAAAACCTCGGCCTCGGGAATGAGAAGGTCCCACATCTCTGTAGAGTGCAAGAAGGCCCGCTTAGTTACCTCTCGGGTTGTCTGAATAAGCTTCAACCCCTCTTCTGAGTTGGGAACTCAATTCGCCCCGCTGCCTGACCCTCTGTTAGGCCCTCAGTTCGAGCCTCGTCAATCCACCTTTTTGCTTCTTCTACCTGAAGGAGGGTTTAGCCGCACCCTCCCCTCTCCCTCCTATGCTCTCTTCAGGTCTTCCTTCATATTGGCCTTGAATTCTTTCATCTGAGCCTCTTTTTCTTTGATAAGGCTCACCATCCTCTCCTCTATCCCATTGAGGGATGCATGCTCTTTGGTCAGGTCGGTGTTCATCAGAGAAACCCGAGCCCGGGCCACTAGGATGGCCTTCTTAATAGCGGCCTGGTACAATAAAAAGGTGAATGGAATAATCAATAAAAAAAAGTCAAAGGGAGGAAGAACAGAGGGCATAATACGGTTACCCTCGCTTCATCCTGGCAAAACAACTCGATCAACTCAGGGTCTAACCACATCTCCAGAACACGGCGGTCAGAGTTGGGGCATTGCCCTTGAACGAATTGGACTGCCACCTCCTTGGGGCAGTCCAGAATGGACGTGCTATTGAACAAGTTTAAATTAGGGGTCGCCACCTGGGACCCCGAGGGCGCAACCCCTTTTCCCGTTCGGGCGCACTTACGAGGAGCAAGCGCCTGCTCATCCCCCGAGTCAGAGGGCGCTGTTAGGTCGAAGTCGATCCTGGCTGGCCCCCCTCTGGTCTGGATGTTTCCTCTGGTCTAGTCGATCCTCCGGGCCTGATCTACTCTTTGAGAGAACTTTTCTTGGCACGAGGTGCAGACTTTTGTTGACGCGCGGCCATCCTCTTTTTCATCATGGTGACTGTAAAAAGATTTACAAAAAGGGTTAACAATGGAAATACGAAAGTAATACTAAATTCTAAGTAGATAAGGAAGGTAGAAGTGAGAAACACAGAGCCGCCTTAGCTCTTCCGGTATACCGATCTCAAGAGACAAAAGGCTAGTCTCATCTCTGGAGTTGAAGAAGTTCATGACGAGGGGAGTGAGGACTTTGGATAGATGGAAGACGTTTTTGTTTAAGGTGAGGATGATCTTTTTTAGAGAAGAAGGTCATTCTCCTCTGGTCAGATAAGCCTGAGCAGGAAGGGTGCTGATGGATATCGGGGAAAAAACCCAATCGCTTGAGCAGTGAACAAAGAATAATTCTTTCCTCCAGGCCTTATTGGAGGAAGGGTTACCCGTCAGAAATCGGACGCCGGCTCGGGTCGATAGGTAGAAGAAGCCGTAAGATGAGCTTTTAGCCTGGAATAGAGAATAGAATAGCTGGGTCATGGGTATAAGCCCATAAAAGCACGCCGCTAGATGAAACCCTATGATTAACCAAAAGGCGTTAGGTACAAATTGGTGTACCAGAATCCGGTACATCCAGGACACTGCCAGTGCGAAAGAATGAATGGGAAGACTCAACCTGGCCTGGAACTGGTCGGTGAAAAAGGTTAAACGATCAGATGGAGGCCGAGACGCTCTTTCATTGGCATCGGGATTGACAAGGAAAACTCGCCGAAAATCTAGAATTTGGCCCTCAGCCCTTCCAGAGTCCGTTCACTAATGGTAGAAACAATATTGTCTGGGTCGTTGCCCAAAATAGGAAGATTTTGTTCATCGAAGGAGGTTAAGGATAATATGGAAAAGGAGGATGTAGATAAGTGGAGTGAAGAAGGAGAAGAAGACATAACTAAAAGTTTGCAAGGAGAAAGAAAATACTTGGTTTGAGGTGAGAGAAAAACTCTGATCGGAGGAGAAAACGAAGAGAATTCTTAGTGAGGAAGAAAGGTAAGGCAGTGGAAGTGAGCAAGTGAACCGCGAAATAGGGGAACATATATTTTTTGAAAAGGATTTTTAAGAAAAAGAGGATTTGGCGGGATATGCGCATTTAATACATGTCAGGGAACAGTACACGAAGGGATGTGTTGGGAACACTAATCGATTGGGGTAAAACCAAGGCGTCACAGATCACCCCAACCATTCGGGAAGGCTGATTGGTATGACCTGATCTAAACTGATTGCAAGCCTCAAAGTAGCTCAGGTAAGGCAAGATGGGGTGAGCCAAATCCGGGCTCTACGCTAAGAAGAAGAAACGATCAGGAAAGAGATAGCCTGAGCTGAGTTTATGTGAATAGTCTAAGAAGGCTCATCTTGACCTGATCTCAACTCTTAGATAAGGTTTTATCGTGGTCAGGTAAGGGATGCACGAAAGATTTTAGACTAAACTCGAGGAGCTCAGGTCATCTGGTAGGGTCATTTGAAATAACGGTTCGGGATTCGCGGGCCTATTTCAGGGATCTCGGAAAGGCCCCCAACTAACCGAGGGTATAAATATCCCAGCCAAGAGCAACATAGGTATGCTATTCTGAATACTCATTTTTTCTTACTCCAATATCTAAAACGCTTACTGACTTAAGTATCGGAGAGGATTCCACCGGAATTCCCCCGGTGGTCCTTTCTAACTTGTTGTGTGGGCAGGTTAGACTATTGGCAAGGCAAAGTCGGGCGATCATAAGGTCCATATTTTCTGGGCGAAACAATCTCGATGCGTTTCTTCACAAGATACTTTCTGAGCACCTTCAAAATCTTGTTCTGCTGCAACAACTTGCGCGAGATGTTGAGCGGAAAGTCATTGGAATCGACCAATGTACCTCAACTTGTAACAATAAATAAATAAAAACCAAACAAAATAAGAAATAGAAGCCTTAATTGATATAATTTGTTGTAGTTTGACAAATAATCAAGAAGTATTTCATTTCTAAACAACTTTAACAACATCTTCAAAACCAGTAATCCCCAACAAGCACGATGAAATAAACAAATCGCATTACTCAACTGTACAACATATGAACCTAGAGAAAATTAGGAGAGCCCAAAAATGCTGCATGAAATCATATAAAAAACCCAATATGCCTCTTAGATTGAGTAATAATTAAATTAAAAATCAAAATTGCAGATAATCAAGTTTTAATACCTTCAGTTGAATTGATCTACTGTTGCTTCAATTGTTCGCCATAACAACAATCTCCAGAATCTCCTCTGTGTCTTCGCCTCCCACTTCCTGTTATACACTCTTACAGACATGTTCATATTATGTGCATTATCCGACGTGCTACATCGGTGGCCATGGCCGATAAGAGAGAGAGAATGATAGAAGCAAGAATAGAGAAAGTTTCGTAGAAGAAGGGCATAATTCTGTTTTTTGTTCTAATTAAGGGCATATGGGTGGGTGGGTTAGATGGAGAAGTTGCGTGGGCAGGGTCCATTTAAGTAAATGGCAGAAAGTTATCTTATATTATGGGAAAACTCTACGGTGCCTTTAAAGGTACCATACCTTCACCCCTCCTGCATTTACAACCATAGATCTTTTAATCTAAAAAACCTAAAATTGATCTAATGGTTGTAAATGCACCCCCACTAAATGAAGAATGGTACCGTGAAGGTACCGTAGAAGTTCCCTATATTATGACACTGGTCTTACAGGAGAACTCTCCTGCTCTTTTGTTATTATTATTTGTATTACTAGCAATCCTATGCGATTCACAAAATGTATATTAAAAAAATTATTTTTTAGTAGTTATAATGCATAAAACAAATATGATTAAAATAATAAAAGACTTAAATATAAGGACAATCAAAATACAAACTATATTAAAAATATAATTTTATGATAAACAAAAGGATACAAACTAATTGAATTTAAAAAAAAAATGAAATTTAATATTAAAGTGTTATTTATCAAATTATATATAATATATCAATGTAGATATTATTTATTACAATTAAAAAATAAATTTAAAAACTATTAAAGAGTTATGATTATATTTTATAGGGTTATTATACTTAGATGACTAATAACAAAAAATTGTAAATTATTTATAAATACTCAATATATTAACATGATTTATATAATCTTCTATTTTGTTAAGTCGGAAATAACTTACTAAGCAATTAGAAAAGAAAACAACACGTAAAAAGTTCAAAAAAAAAATTAAATATACATACAATATGATAATACAAAATTCAAATAACATTGGGTTTATAATATATATATATATATATATATATATATATATATATATATATATATATATATATATATATATATATATATATATATACGGACGTACTCATATGCATGTGGCATTGTGGACGTATATGTTTGGGTTTTAAAAAATATGTATTTATTTTTAAAATAATATTTTTTTTTTACAAATATTACGTTAGTTTTTTTTATTATTATTAAGTTTTCTATTAACTACATAATATACTATCAAGTTAATGTTAGTAATAATCAAAAATTACCTAAAAAGAACAAAATAATTTAGGGGAAATTGTCAAATAGTACCTTAGGTGAAAGTCAATTTGTCAATTAGTCCTCCATCCAATTTTAAGTCAAATAGTACCTACTTTTTGCCAAATATTTCAAAATTGTGATATGAATATACCAAAATACCCTTACTATTAAAACAAATAACAATAATAAAATAATAATAATGATAATAATAATAATAATAATAATAATAATAATAATAATAATAATAATAATATGGGGCCACCTGCTGCCGGCGGCAGGAAAATTTTCCGGCGAGATTTTTGTGTTTTTTTTCAGAAAATATAAAGTTAGCCGCCGGAATTTTTTTTCGGTCACATTTTCTTTTCCTGATCATCTGAAAATATTTTCCAGCCACCGGAATTTATTTTCGACCTTTTTTTTTTTTCTGCCCAAAATTTGTTACTGTATGTCTGAATTTCTTACTACATGTCCATGAAGTCAGTGCAGTCATTTTTTTTTTCTACCCATATATTTTTCTTGCCGTATGTCTGTATTTTTTACTATATGTATGTATTTCTTACTATATGTGCAAATATTTCTTACTATATGTCCAAATATTTTTTATTTAATATCCAAAAAATAATTCCGGTCACCGAAAATATTTCTTACTATATGTTCGAATTTCTTACTATATGTAACAGATTTTTTATTTAATGTCCGAAAATTCATACTTGATGACAAAAAGTATTTTATTTGATTGCAAAAGTTTCTTGCTTTGATGTGCAAATATTTTTATGTATTTTTTTTACTTATTACACACTTTATTTTATTTTTTTACTTATTACACACTTTTGTTTTGCCAAAAAAAAATAGAAAAAAAAATCTTGCTTAATAGAAAATTATTATTATGTATTTTCTTATTTAATACAAATTATATATTATTTTATAGTAAAACTTCATACTTTATATTCAAAAAATTAATAAAGTTTCTTACGTTATATCCTTTAAAGTAAGAAAGTTTGTTATTTTATATTCGAAAAAGTAGGAAAATTTCTTATTTTATAGTGAAATTTCTTAGTTTATTTCTAAAATAAATATATTTTTAATTTATATTCAAAAATAAAAAGAAAAAATCTTATTTTATAGTGAAAATCTCATATTTTATTTATGAAAAAGTAAGAAAATTTCTTATTAAAAATTTCTTACTTTACAGTTAGATTTGTAACTTTATATTTGTTGGGCAAAAAAAAAAAAAAAATTCTCGCCGGAAATTTTCCGGGCAGGCCGACGGGAGGTGGTGGTGTATTGTTTATTGATATTATTATTATTAGGGGTAACCTTGTAATTGTATATTTATGGTTGGACTATTTGACATTTTGTATAATTAGTTATAGTATTTGACAAAAATATTTTTTTCTATGTAGTATTTGGCAATTGCCCCAAAAATTTATGAATATTTGGTTAGATTTATTTTGATTACTGAGACTTTCATTACCTACATATTATACTATCAAATTAATATTAACAATAATAATAAATACCATAAATAATTAAATAAGTCAGTTTTCAATAGTCGGACACTCCTTATGTACAAGTTTTAATTTATTTTATTAAATCCTTGATTTTTTTAGGTAGCCAAAGATTTTCTTATCAGAGAAGGCGGCGGCAGGCTTTGTCGAGCACACCTTATGCCCAATTAAAAAATTGTGTTTTTTTTTCAGTGATCGGAAGATTTTCGGTCGGCGATGTGGCAGCAGGCTGTCGGCAGCACAGACAGCAGCGCTTTCAGATCTGCTAGACTATGCCGGGCACTTTTTTTTTCTTTTTTTTAAAGTTTAAAAGTTTTTTTTGGTGACCGAAAAACTATCCAGTCGGCGAGGTGGTGGCAGGCTGCCGAACAGCATCGGCAGTGTCAGGTTGCCTAGCATTTTTTTTTTTCAATTTGGACGGGTGGCGGGAGGCTGTCGGACAGCAGCGTCGGTGTCAAGCTACCGAATAATTTTTTTAAAGTTTGGATTATTTTTTTTCTGGTGGGTAAAAATTATCCCGACCGGCGAGGGTGGCGGCAGGCTGTCGGACAGTATCGGTAGCGGCGGTGTCAGGCTTACCGAACAGCGGAGGCGGCAAGCTATCAGGAATTTTCTTTTTTTAGTTTGCAATTTTTCTTTCTATGGCCGTAAAATTTTTCGGCCAGTGAGGTGGCAACAGGTTGGTCGGACAACAGCACCGGTGTTAAGCTGTCGGACAATTTTCGGAAAAAGAAAAAAGAAATTTGGAGTTTTTCCCCAATCGCGTGCTGGTGGCAGTGCGGGCGGTGCCACTATTTTGTTTTTATGATTATTATCTTTATTATTATTACTACTATTATTCAAATTTAGAATTTTGTTTTTATTTTTAACGGTTTATTATTATTATTTTTTTTTTTTTTTAAAAATAATTAAAGGTATATTTAGAGTTACATAATTAAAGTATATTAAATGAAAATATTGTACCGCCCTCTTACAGACCTGTGCCTGCCTGGAGGTCTCTAAACGTAGTAGATACACCTAATTGATTATCCGTAGATTTGCCAAAAAGAAAATGTATGGTTGACTTTTATGTGGATTAAGTTAAACCAGTTAATCCCAAATACATGGGGGAGTTTAATTTGCACGTAACTCTCGTGATATATTGATTTTTGGTATGAGGTATTCATCCTAAGAAAAAACTAACAATATTAGTCATACAATTTTTGTTGTCAATCTTATTCCCATGGGTAACTTATTGATGTGCCTATTTAAATGGTTAAAGGTATGTTGGCATCCGAATCTTCATGGACCCAAATTTGTACAAAACGCATAATTTGTATGACCAATACTGGACAAATTAGAACTTATTAAAACTAGAGTTGCACAAAACCAGAATATAACACGACTAATATTGCTAAAGCCATAGTTAGAGTCCAATTTCGCAATTTAGCCAGGAAACAAAAAAATATTGTGTTCAAGTCAAAAACAATTGAGTGGTAGATGAAAAACTAGCACAACTTTCTTTTCTTTCTAAAAGAAGTTTCGTGTTCCCATTTCAGCTGGGGACCCTTGTTTTTTTCTCCAGCAGCCAATCACACACCACTGCGTGTGTTTTGTGTGTTTCTATATTAAAACTGGAACCCCTGCCAAAAGAAAATACTTGGCAAGTGTGTGTAGTGCGTAGAAAAAATGGAGAAGAATGAGAAAGAAAGCATGAAAGCAGATGATGAAGAATCTGAGAAGATCAACTATAGAGGGATCAAGGCCATGCCATTTATCATAGGTGAAATTATAAATTTTAAAAAAATATTTTTATTTAAATCTTTTCGGTCTCTATTTTTAGCTTAAAATTCTTTGATTTATTTACCTGTCTTTTTTTTTTTTTTTCATGATGAATAAAATTATAAAGGGAATGAGACTTTTGAGAAGCTTGGAGCAATTGGCACTTTATCAAACCTGCAGGTGTACCTAACTACAGCTTTCAACATGAAACGCATTTCAGCCACAACACTTCTTAATGTTTTCAATGGCACCACAAATATCTCGACTTTAGTTGGAGCTTATCTTTGCGACACTTACTTTGGTCGTTACAACACACTGGGATTCGCTTCAATCGCCTCATTATTTGTATGTATACTTAACCTGCAGCTCAAAATAAGCAGTTATGCTCTATGCAGTAGAAAGATACACATTACTAGTTTAGTTGGCTTGAATTAGATCAATTTTATTAGTCGAGTTCCGAATAGGGATAGGCGCTAGAAAGTTCTATTACCCGTCAGGCCAACATGGAAATTTTGGTTCTGAAACCAAACCCCATTTTTATGCCTAATCCATGATTCCGGCTTCGGGGTAGGCCAAAGTAGGTCCTGTTCATACGAGGGCCATCATATCTTCGACCCGGCCCAAGGATCCAGCTAAAAGTTGTCCAACTCTAGCAGACTGGGCATAGCACCTAGGTGGACCGAATTATAAGAAAAACGTAGACGACTAGGCAAGGATTTTCAGTACAATGTCTATAACTAGTTTTGTTGTCTTGAATTAGGCTAAAATGGTAATCAATAGATTTCATTTTTCTATCTTTTTTTTCCGGTGAAAGGGATTGTTGGTTATAAACTAGAACCAACAACGCTTCATTTGCATTTGATATATTTAAGTTTGTTTAGGTAACTTCATAATACTATAGATTTCAAATTCTTAAGTTCCTGTTTTAAGTCTTCTTTTTATTATAGTAATTATGGTAGATTTCAAACTCATCTTACACGAAGTCATTTTCGTAAGTCCTCTGCTTAAATCTCCTTTAGTTATGCACAAGAAAGGTTTATAACTAGTTTGACCGGCTTGAATTAGACCAATAAATTAGTAGTGATCAAGTTTTTATTTCTCTGTCTTTTCCTAGTGAACGGATAGTTGATTACAAGTTACAGCACTAAAATCCTTAATAATGAATCAGACCAATAAAATTTAGGTTAATAAACTTAAAATCTTTTTGTGTTATAAAAATGTCTAACTTGTTTGGTTGGCTTGAATTAGGCCAAGAAAATGGCAATCAAGATGTTTAAATTTATTTCAGGTGATGAATTTTTGGTTATAACACTAAAATCCTTAGATCTTCTGATATCATCCACTAAAAAGGTTCATAACTAATTTGGTTAGCTTGAATTAGGCCAAGATAACTGTAATCAAGATTTCATTTTTTTCTGTCTTTTTCTGAAGGAATTGTTTAAAAAAAATGGAAAAAACTTAAAATCAACTTATATGACATACTAGAAAGACTAACTTACTTGAATAACCCCAAGAATATAACATCAAACATTTCAATTTTTCCCCGTCTTTTCTTTGTTAAAGGGATTATTGGCAATAACTCTAACAGCAGCATTCAAGAACCTGCACCCACCCCATTGCCCTCCCGGCGACCGCTGCATCGGGCCGGACGCGGGCCAAATGGCGTTTCTCATATTCGGGTTCGCCCTGATGGTGGTCGGGGCCGGAGGCATCAGGCCTTGCAACATGGCGTTCGGTGTCGACCAGTTCAACCCCAACACCGAGTCCGGGAAACGAGGGATCGACAGCTTCTTCAACTGGTACTACTTCACGATCACATTCGCGCAGATCGTGTCGCTGACGCTCGTCGTCTATGTCCAGTCGAACGTGATCTGGTCGATCGGGTTAGCCATCCCGACGATCTTCATGCTGCTTTCGTGTTTCCTATTTTTCGTGGGCACGAAAATATATGTGAAGGTGAGGCCAGAGGGGAGCCCAATGACTAGTTTGGTTCAGGTGGTTGTGGTTGCTGTCAAAAAGAGGAAGTTGAGGTTGCCCAAGGAGCCATGGCTTGGTTTGTTCAATTATTCACCACCAAAGTCTATCAATGCTAGGCTTCCTTATACTGAGCAGTTCAGGTGAAGATTTTTTACTTGATTACTACGGGTGGAAGTGGTTAATCACAAAACTGCCCCTGAAGTTTAGCTTAATTACAAAAAAGAAAAAGCAAATACGGTATGAACTATATTAATTGAATAATTGACTCATTTCAGTTTTCTTTTTCAGTGTTCTGAACAAAGCAGCGATCATAACACCACAAGACCAAATAAACCCAGATGGGTCGGCTGCAGATCCATGGAGCCTTTGCACCACGCAACAAATCGAAGAAGCGAAATGCATCTTCCAAGTCATCCCCATCTCGCTCACGTCCATCTTCTACCACATCGGCGTCCAACAACAATACGTGGTCTTCCAGGCCCTCCAATCCGACCGCCACCTCGGCAACACCACCTTCGAGATCCCCGCCGCCTCCTACGTCGTCTTCGCCATGCTCGGCCTCACCCTGTGGGTCCCCCTCTACGACCGGCTCATCATCCCCTTCATGCGGAGGCTCACGGGGATCGAGACCGGCATCACGATCCTCCAACGGATGGGGATCGGCTTGTTCATAACCATCGTAGAGTCGCTCGTGGGGGCGTTCGTGGAGCAAAGGCGACGGGAATTGGCGCTCGGGGGCTCGGCCATGTCAGCCGTGTGGTTGGTCCCGCAGCTGGCGCTGGGCGGGCTGGCCGAGGCGTCCAACGCCATCGGCCAGCTCGAGTTTTTCTACAAGCAGTTCCCAGAGAATATGAGGAGCATCGCGGGCGCATTTTTCTTTTGTGGGAGCGCACTCTCGAGTTATGTTTATAGTTTGTTGATATCGTTGGTGCATCGGACGACCGAGGGGACTTCGGGGGGGAATTGGCTGCCGGAGGATCTTAACAAGGGGAGGTTGGATTATTTCTATTATCTCGTTGCAGTGTTGTGTGGGTTGAATTTTTGCTATTTTATTGTGTGCGCTAGGTGGTATAGATACAAGGGCACTGGAGATACCAGCATTCTTACAGTAGAAATGGAGGCAAAGAAACCCGAACAACATTCTGCTTGATTATCATACTTTTCTTCTCTCTTTTTTTTTTCTTTTTCTGTTTTTGCGAGGGATTTTGTTGATTCATGTGTATATTACACAACTACACCTAAAGTCTAGTACATGAATCTACTTACCTTTCGAAATTACAAATATCCCCTTAAATTTTGTGTTTATTTCATAAGGACTCTTGATTCAATGTAAAATATAAACAAATGTCAATAGCATTTGTAACCTTAAAAAAATAATATTTTGGTTTTATTATAATTTAAATGTACCTTCCTCAAGGATAACTATCGTCGTTTTAATCATATATTCGGGGGGAAATGATATTGATCACTATTTAAAAAAAAAAGCTCAATCCAAGATCCGAACATAAAGAAATTTATAACTGCATTAATAATCGATGTACACCACATAAGACAGCAATCACACTGTTTTAACCACTGCCTCAAATCAAAACAAGTCGATAAATCCAGAACAAGTACATAAACAGTCTAAAAAGGCTTGCATTATAAACATTAACTTCTAACGTAATAAACAATTGATGTCTCGAACAAGGACTGGAAGTTTTTCAAAGCCAAACTACAAACTTCGTGCAGAGATGGAAAATGTACTAGGTAATGGATTCCAGTTTTGCCCTTGTCAAATAACTCATGTAACTGAAAGTTGACAATACCTTGGTTTTTCGACGCCCGGTCGAATCGCTCGCTAGTACTATCAAATGTGTCTCACCGTCTCATACAGTGTATGATTGCTGAATTGTTTCTATATCAAGACCCTTAAGACGCACCACTGATTCGACATGGCCTTTCAGTGTGTGCAGCTCCCTTAACCTGCACACAATGTGACATTTAGTTGTTGAACATGGGTTTTAAAAAGCGACCAATGATCAGAAATATCAAAGACTAAATAAAGTTGGGGGACAATTATAAAAACTACTCATGACTCGTGAGATTTGGGGTATATGCAAAAAAAAAAAAAAAGGGAAATGCCCCACATTTTTTAAAATCTTACGGTTACCCTCTTAATTTTGAGATCGAATCAAACATCAAGGGGTTCTAAAACTAACCAGTTATCTTGGGGTTTTTTTTTGTAATTACCCCAACTTATCTGAGTTTTTGGATTATAATTGGTTCAGAATTCAAATTGGTTCAAAAATGTCAAAAAGAATGGATTAACTACAAAAAAAAAAAAACTCATAAGGTTAGGCAAATCACACACCCCACAAAAACACAGTTATCAATTAAAATTGAATCCAGTTATCATTTGAAATTATAAATAGAAGGCATTACAAAACACCCTTTGAGGTTTGTATTTATTTTACAAATACCCTATGCAATGGGTGCAATTTGTAAAATAGAAACAGACATCAAAAAGGTAATCGTAATTTTGAATAATAACTGGACTTTTCTTGTAATTAGACGAAACCTCAAGAGCAGTATTTGTAATCATCCCTAGCCAGAATAAAAGTTGTATCCCGTGATATAAGTGGTTATAAAGTAGGAGGCAGGAGAAAAAAGTATAAAAGCTTCTTACACCATAAGCAACCATCTATATATATATAAAGAGGGAGTTTGG
>BMAC01001363.1:212597-225132 GCA_014905375.1 Phtheirospermum japonicum
TGAACCAAAAAAGAAACGTGATAGATGAACAATAAAACCTGCCGAGGAAGAAGAGATTAAGTTCTGCGGTGAGAATAAAGAGAATAAATAGATGAACAATAAAATAAAAATGTGATTAGAAGGGTCTTTAAAATGGAAACAATTCATGGGCGGGAAAACCCAATATTTTTCATGAATTGTTTCTCTCTCCTGAACTATGAATGTTGTGTATAAGGAAGTATTTCATAATTTGTAAATTATAGATTTTTGATTAATAATAATTTTACTAAGCATGTTCTATATAATGTTTAATTCTTCAATTTCTTACATTTATTATTTTAATCTTTATCTTATTCTACTTTTGTTTAAATTAGTATAACTACTTATATATTATATTATCAACATTAAAATAATATTAAATATTTGATAAATTAAATCTTAAAATTATCCCCCCGTGCATCGCACGGGTGTAATACTAGTAATAGTTAATAGTTAGATTTAAACAATACCACAGCAAAAACAATTTTACTTACCTAGCAACTTCAGCTCTTCTTTTCGCTTCTTCGGCCAATTGATTAAGCTCCGAGAAATTGGTGGGTTCGTCAAACAATTTGGTATCGGGTACTTGCAATCCGTGAAGGGTCCTTTGCGCATGTGCCCATTTAAGCTCGCGTTGCTCTTTGCCGAAATCCTTCTTTCTTGTGAAAGCAATCTGTAAAAAAAAGTAAACCATCAAAAATAAAAACATGAACAAAAATTCGATGAGCAAACATTTAGAGTGTGTGTGTGTAGAGAGAGAGAGAGAGAGATTATCATTAAAACAACCCTTAAGGTTTGACTTAATTACGCATTATTATTTGCTCTAGAGAAAATATAATTACGCATTATTAAAATAATAATAATAATAATAATAATAATAATAATAAAATACTTATAAAAAACAAAATAAAAACATTATCATCAACATTAAGGGTATTTTCAAATTGACCTACCCTTTGTTCGAGAACAAGATCCCAAGCCCTCCCACTGAGAGCGTATCGGATTAAGAACTTGATAATATCGAGCGGAATATAAAATATGATATTGTAGAGCCAAATCACACCAGCCCAACCCCAACCAATTCCTTCAATCGCTGCAAAGCTCCAATTCGCATATACCGCGATCAAAGTAGCGACCTGCCCTCCAAAAAAGTACCCGAGAATCGAAATATACTCAAGAAAAAAAAGGTTCCATTAATTAAAAAAAAATTGCTTACCAGTTGGGCAATTAAAAATGCGGCCACAAGCAGCAAACCAGGACGCTCAACATACGACCAGCTTCGGGATCTTGTAACGAATATTAGAGCCTGACTGATAGTGCTCACTTGAAGATATATAGCCGAGGCGAGCTTCCTAAAGTCGTCATGGGCAGTTTTCTCAAGTGTTGCTACCCCAAATACTCTCTGGCAAATTTAGAGCAAAAAATCACACACACACACACACACACAAAAAAAAAAAAGCAATCAGAAATTATAGTTTTACTATGCTTTGTGAACAAGTTGGTTAAAATCATTATTTAAAAGGTTAATTACAAAAAGTACCCTTGATAATTGACTTAACTTGGAAAAAGGAAAAAAAAAATTACCTTTCAAATTACAAAAATACCTTGAGGTTTTATTGTCTTATATTTACCCCCTATTTAAGCGAAAAACATTCCTTCACATTTATAAAAACATTACAGTTAGCCTCTTAATTTTAACGCTGAATCATCGGGGGTGGGTTGTAATTCTGAAAGTTAGCTTGGTCTCTTTGTAATTAGGCCAAGCCTCGAGGGTAATTCTGCATCACCCCTTATTTAAGTAATATAAAAATTAATTAATTTATAAAAAGATGAATCGTCCAAGTAATAATGCCGTCAACGAAAAAAATGCATACCGGAAAGAAATCCGTTTTGTACGCTGCCCAAAAGAATACCACGGTCATAATTGCCAAGTAACCACCGAGAATGACACCCGTTGCAAAAATCTCAGCAAGCTTCCAGCTGTCGGGCAGAGGAGATGGTTTCACTCTGTCCTTCGATATGGTCATGATGGTACCTATTTTACAAGAGTACCAACATAAATGCCAAGAGAAGAAATCATTAGAGCAGAGAGAGAGAGAGAGAATCAGAGAACTAACCATCATTCAATATTGCAATGATAAGCACCATAAAAGGCGGAAAATCAAATTCCCATATCAGTGCTAACAACATGAAACCAAGCTGGCACACGAAACGGAAGTGAAAAACATTACAAACTAATGCACAATGCCCCAAAAAAAAAAACACAAGAACAAGAAAAACTTACCACGATACGAATCGTAATAGAAACAGCATAAATCTGCCAAAAATTAGGAGACATTCATGAGTTAATGATGTTTGGTACTGAAGTTAAATCAGTAGCGCCCAAAAACTCGAAAAATGATACTGAGACCTCAAATGTGAACATTACCACTAACAACTAATGATTTGTACCGTGTAATTCTTCATGCGTTGAAATATTGCTCGGCTGGTCAACACAGCACTAATAATAACGCTGAGACCAGGCTCGGTAAGCACAATGTCCGAAGCACTACGAGCAGCATCGGTGGCATCGTCAACAGCTATTCCAATATCAGCCTTCTTCAAAGCCGGGGCGTCGTTTACTCCGTCACCAGTCATTCCACATATGTGCTTCCTCGCTTGCAGACGCTTCACTATTTCGTATTTGTGCTCTGACCAATATCAAGAATCGGTATTTAAACATATGGGTTTATAATAAAAAAGTTACTAATAATGTTCGGTCTACTCTTTTTTTATAAAATAGATAAAGAAATAAAATAAGAGCCATCTTTCAAAATTACAAATATTTCCTTGATATTTGTTTTTATTTTACAAATTACAACTTCGAGGGGGGGTATTTGTCAAATAAATACAAATATCAAGTGAGTGTTTGCAATACCTTAAGGCGCCTATAATTTTAAAAATAATGCTGTTCTTCGATGTGCAAACTTTCCATTTCCTTGATAAAAAAATTGCCCCAAGTATGATACTGTTTATAAGGAATTTCAGAAAACACATTATTATTTATTTTCTTTTTTTTCTATCCCCAATCACATTTCTCTTTTCAAAAGACATAATCATTACTACACATTTCCCTACAAATTTCGCTATTCGCCCCCACTCGCATATTTCTACCTACCAATTTTTTTCAATCATTATTTAACTATTTTTGTATTACACAAACTATTATCATTACTTTTTATCTCACAACCAATCACACTCCCAAAATTCATTTTTCTTTTAATATAATTTTTACATACTATTCTCTTTAAAAATATAAGTAAAATAAACGAAATCTCATCCAATCACGCCCTAATATTTTGTGACTAGGATAAACTTCTAGGGTAGTTTTTGTATTTTACCTCAAATAAAAATTGAAATTCGGAGGATGCATTCTTTAGCCAGAAAGAGTGAGGTGTTATTAAAGCATAGACAACCATTATCAGATTCCACTATACATACTCAAAAGTTTGGTAGGGAAAAAAACAATTATAATTAATAATAATAAGTACCTGGGAAGACACCAGCGAAACCATCGGCTTTCTCAATAAGCTCATCAACTGGTAGAGCAGCAATTGATTCATCCTTATTCTGTCCAAGCAAAGCGGACGAAGGGTACATGTTTGTTCCCATTCCTAACCTTCTTCCAGTTTCTTTTCCTATCGCTAGCTGATCCCCTGTTAAAAATAAACAAATTTAGCAATATTTAACATATAAGCAAAAACTGAAAGTCGTTGAATGATTTCGAAAATTTAAAACAAAATTGAGAAATTTAAAAAAAAAAATCAAAGATTATAGAAACATATTGATAACAAATGTTTCATTTACCATCAACAAAATAAATTTGTTAAAATTAATATAAAATTCATTTATAAAAATTAATAAATCTTAAATCACTGCCTCAATATTCATCGCACCAATTTCTAATCAGAATGTCATTACTCGTATTTACAGTGTGAAGTTTTACCGGTTATCATTTTGACATTTACTCCAAGATTTAGTGCCCGTCTTATAGTTTCTGCACTATCATGTCGGGGAGGATCGAACAAAGGCATGAGACCAATGAACTGCCATGGGCTTCCTGGACTTTCTTTCGTTCCTTCTGGAACTTCCTGTAAGGAAATATAAGGTATGAGACAATTCAATATAACCGTTTAAGATTAATAACCGGTAAAATGTAATAATTACCTGGTATGCCACGCCAAGTGATCTTAAACCACGTTCGGCAAACTTATCAATCACAGTGTGTACCCTTCGCTCTATGTCCGACTTATTGTGAGCAAGGTTTAGAATCTGAAAGTGAAACGCCACATGCATAATTTGAGAATTACATTCAAGAAAGAGATAATAATTACAAAAATTGCAAGAGGTTTAGTTAAACTACAAAAGACTCCAGTAATCTTTCGAAAGATGGTTGGAGTTTTTGTAATTAGATTAAAGCTCTTAAGGGTATATCTGTAATTAACCCTTCAAGAAATAAGGACAGCTGTACCTGCTCTGGTGCGCCTTTACTGACCCTGTGCATTTTTCCTTCCCCGTCTATGTAAGTCAATGCTGTTCGTTTGTCGGTTGGGTTAAAAGGAAGGAAATGTACTTCTCGAATGCCAGCACGCGCCTGTTCGTTGTATTACTTAAGTCAAAACTCCAGAAGAGATGAAAATACTGTTGTATATTAGGCTTACAGAATTAAGAAATAATTACCTCCTTTGGATCGGCCAACATTCCAACTATAGCACCATCAATCGCGTCCTGGTTTTCTGTTCGGGAGGCTCGAGCTGCCATCAGAACAACAGTATCTGCATCAACACCTTTAGCAAAAACCTGTGAAGAGTTGACAGAGCTGATATAAGTAACAATCAATTTATGATAGGGATGATTCCAAATACTCCCTAAGGTTCAGCCTAATTACAAAGAAAATTATTCAGTTATCTCTCAAAGTTAAATATCCCCTTGCAAAATGTTTCTATATACTAATTGCACCTTTTGAATGGATATTTGAAATACCTTGATCGGTTTATTTTATTGTAAAAGATGATGGACTTAGGGATAATTACAATAACTACTGTTGATAGGCGATCTGCCTCAAAGGTGGCATAAATTAGATCCATATATACGTCGGTCTAGTAGTCAAATGAGAAATGTTGAGCTAGTAGACGCGCATAAGTTCCGAACAACACCCAGGCTGTCGAGCCACCCCAACACGCAAGGCCCCGAGCTGCCTACCAGGCGCGCCCGCCGAAGTTGCCGAGCACGCCGAGCACCCTCGTCAAACTGCCTATCAGGCACCGCCGAGCTACGTACCAGGCGCGCCCGCCCGTTGTCGAGCACGCCAAGCACCCCCATCAAGCACACCCGCCGAACTGTCTTTCCCGGTGCGCCCGCCACCTGTGACAGCAACATGGCCAACCTGACTCGTCCATGCCGACCAGAACATGTGACAATAGCATACGCATTTCATGTTTAGATGGACTCATGCCGAACTGAATGTCTGCCGCCCAGGAACGTGCGCTTCCGACACGCGCATGGCATGCTCTGTTAAGCACGTTCTGATCATTCTTGTCGACCTGGACTCGTGCCGAGCTGAATGCCTACCGCCCAGGACTGCTCTAGCCAACCAGAACGTGCGCTTCCGACATGTGCGTGGCGTGCTCAGTTCAACACATTCCGATCATTCTTGCTGACCTGGACTCGTGCCGAGCTGAATGCTTGCCGCCCAGGACTGCTCCAACCGACCAAAACATGCGCTTCCAACACGTGCATGGCATGCTCAATTAAGCACGTTCCGATCATTCTTGCCAACCTGGACTCGTGCCGAGCTGAATGCCTGCCGCCTAGGACTGCTCCAGCCGACCAGAATGTGCGCTTCCGGCACATGCATGGCGTTCTCAGTTAAGCCCCTTCCGATTACTCTTGCCGACCTAGATGGGCCGACCAGAAGAGTATTCCGGGACTGTCTCGGCAAAGAAAACAGATGAGACCGGCATTAAGGTGGTGGAAATGCAATCAGGATTGGGATTTTTTGGGTTAACTTATTCCCAAAAAAATTGAAAAACCAATGAGGGAGTGACAACCAATGAAGAAGTGACAGGTGTTCAATTTGGGTTTAATGGGAAACCTATAAATAGCCACTCCAAGAGAGAGAGAAGGGATCCCAATTTTTGGAGAGAGAAACACACAAAGAGTTTTAGATAAAGAGCTTTAGAGAAAAAAATTGTATCAAGATATCAACACTTGTAAAAGGATCCGGTCAAGGCCGATCCGACCCGAATTTCAGGAATAAAAGTCATGCACTTTTTCCTACTCGTTTCTGATATATTTTCCTGCTGATCTCCTTATTTTACGTATTAAATTTGCTTAGGCTACTCTTAGCTTAAACAACTCCACTTGAGGTTTGGGTTAGTTACAGAAAAACCCAATTACGTATGAGGTTTGAGTTAATTACAAAAAAAAAAAAAAAAAAAAAAAAAAAAAAAAAAAAAAAAAACATATGTTTTTGAAAATTAAATAATTTAAAAAAATTACAAAATTAAATAATTTTTTAAAAAACTTGAGGTTTGATTCTGTGCTAAATTTAAGGGGATAATTGTAGTATTTGTACAAATGAAGGGTGGTGTTTGAAATGTTTTTGCTTATAAAGGGGGTAAAGTGTAATACAGCATCAAGCGCCAATGGGTTTTTTGTAATTGTCAAAAAGCTCTAAGTTCTATTGTAATTAGCCTAAAACCTCAGGAGTAGTTTCTGTAATTCTCCCTTGGATTCATTGTAACTAGGCTAGGCCTCAAGTGTAGTTTTTGTAATAATCCAGTAGTAAGTATATCAATACACCCACAATTATCAAAAAAGGGCCTTGCCAGACCTCAATGAGATTCTTATCAACAGTAAGCTTGTTCAGCGTCAAAGTCCCAGTCTTATCGCTACAAAGCACGTCCATGCCCGCCATCTCTTCTATAGCCGTCATTCTCTTTGTAATAGCGCCCTGCAAAGAACCAACCATCTCATCAAACACTGAAAATTACCAAATAGACCTCAAAGCCAGCACAACACTAAAAACCAAGAAAAACCTGTTGCGCCAAACGATGAGAACCGATGGCCATAGTAACCGAAAGGACGGTCGGCATGGCAATCGGGATTCCTCCGATAAGAAGAACAAGAAGATTGTCGATCCCGGGCCGATAAGCCCGGTGCTGAATAGGGTACATCACGATTATCTCTATCACCATACCAACCGCGATAGAGCAAATGCAAAAGTTTCCAATTGAAGTCAAAACCTACGCAGTGCAATTAGTAAAACACAAAAGGTTACAAATTAATTGGTATTTCGAAAAGAGATGTATAAAGGTCCGTAACGAAATCATATATCTATAGGACTTGCCTTTTGGAAGTGGCCCACTTGATTAGTAGAATCAACAAGGTGAGCAGCCTTCCCGAAGAAGGTGTGGACCCCGGTGGCGATAACGATAGCCTCGATTTCTCCCTGTTTGCATGTCGATCCAGAGTAAACGCCGTCACCAGGCCCCTTCGTCACGGGAAGAGACTCGCCCGTCAAAGCAGACTGCATATGGAATCACAGAACCACTAAGAGAATGTTTGCAATCACTAAAATAAATTGTCAACTTCTAGCTGAAAATATATACATTTATACAGCTTTCAGTGTTTTCAAATCTCATCTTGTGCTTCCAATTCTACTTATAGTTTGACTTATACAAAACAAATAAGCACTTTTGCAACTTATTCCTCAAACATTCTCTTTTACTGTTCAACTTATAGCTTTTGCAAACTTTTTTTTTTTACTTTTGTAATTTGGTGTTTTCAAATGCCGCCTTGTTTTCTGCTCAGTTTGATTTTCACAAGAAATAATAAGCACTTTGTAACTTATTCATCAAACACTCTCTTTTAACCTCAACTTCTAACTTCTATACTAGCTTTTAGCTTTAGCAATCATTTATATTCAACTTTTGCAACTTAGTGTTTCCAAATAACACCTACAGCTTCTGACTCTGCTTCGATTTGATTTTTTTATTTTTTTATTAAAAAAAAAACATTTGACAGCTTAATTTCATCAAACACTCTCTTTTAATTCAACTTCAGATTAATACTTCTAGCTTTTGCCACTATAAACCTAGGATGCAATTCAATCGAAAGCCGAAATGACACACCTGATCGATTTTTAGTGGATCGCCTTCGAGCAAACGAGCATCAGCAGGAATTATATCTCCAAGCTTTATACTTATTATATCTCCAGGCACTAAAATACACGCATCCTCCTCGCTCCACCGTCCATCTCTAAGAATCTTCAATATAAACAACACCACTAACCAAAATAAGCACCACGAGCACACCTAAATCACAAGCTCCAAAAAAAAATTTAAAAATAAATAAATAAATAACCTTTGATTTCGGAGCAAGACGGGCCATGAGAGCGGCCGCTGCATTTCCAGCATTATTCTCCTCTATAAAACTAATTGTTGAGTTTATCACGAGCAAGGTGATGATACCGACAAAGTCCTGCCAATCTGGTGGCTTTCCCTGCGAAAAATTTAAATCGAGGATTGGCTTATTTAAAGTGAAAAAAATGATAAAACAAATTTTGAATTTTATGAATTTATTATGTGCTTACTCCTCCATTTGCAAGGGCAATTGCCATAATAGCAGCAGCTTCCATAACCCATGAAAGAGGGTTCCACATAAACCCCAAGAACTTCAAGAATTTGCTCTCCTATGACACCCAGATAATGATAATTTAAATTTAACTCGGAACACCAGCAAATAAAATAATATTAATAATAATAATAATTAATTAAAAAAAATCTCATTTAGAGCTAACTAAGGCAACAAAAGCACACAGTGCAAATAAAATATAAGAACTCACAAAACAAACAACAGAGTGTTGAACTCATGACAACCAAAAGAATAAAATTGGAAGTTACAATACTTGAACAAAATCAGCACCTTTTTCTCTTCAAGCTTGTTGTGTCCAAAAATGGCTAATCTTTCTTGAGCAGCCGCACTTGAAAGACCCTCTTTTGTGCATCTCAGATTCTCAAACACCTCTTCAATGGGTATATTCTCCTGAAAAATATCACACACGCACACATACACATAAAAACATCAGCAAAAAAAATGAAAATCCAAAAAATAAACACCCGACAAATTCCAGATCCATTACCAAATCCACAGTTTCTCTCAACACAGCATCAAGAACTTCAGGTTTCTCTTCCCCCATCCTTGAAAAATCTACGAGCTCTATTCACTACAAAGAACAAGCCTTGAATTAAAGCTTATTTATTCAAGAACCATCTCTGTCTAAAACAACTGTGCATTTTAGAAGAGAATCTAAGGGAGCCCAAGCTTAAAAGGTTGGATTTTTTGTTAGTTTTATCAGTACTAGAAGTTGGAATTATTTAGAAAAAATAAAGAACACGAGGCACTGAGGCTTACCCACCAACACCAAATCTACAAAGAGTGGAACCGAAAGAGTGGGAACAGTTACAGCAGTGCATAACCCTTTCATTTCCCATATTTTTTATTTTTTTATTTTATAGTAAATCCAAAAGAAGAAGAATTTTACTTGTATTTAAATTTTTTTAAATGAAATTGATGTCATGACTCACAAAGAAGTTACCAAAAGCCACATGTAACAATCGGAAGGGTCCTCTTACTACAAAAGAGTTAATATTGAAACTAGTTCGAATACCCTCGTAAACGCGAGTCTGTATATCGTGGACCCCTGACCATGTAAATATGGTGCACCCGAGACCTAATTCATTCCACGTGTACTAAAGTTTCACGCGCCTTCACTCTCAACGCTCCTCGAAAAACAGACGCTGCAACTTCCTTTTCCCGCTGCAACTTCACATCTCTCTGCAATTTTTTTTTTCCTATTTTCGAATTTTTTTTTTCTCCAGACGCTTCAATTTTCGTCTTCTACCAGACGCTGCAGTAGCTTCCTACAAGCAATTCTGAACTTCTCCTAGACGCTACAACCATCTTCTCCCAGCAAATTTATTCGGCAATTTTCATCTTCTCCGTCTGTAAGTTTTACATTTTTTTCCCTTTCAACTTTCAGTTAAGTTCATGTTTCAGTATCGATTGATGATGTTTCATCATCGACTAACACTGATTCATCACAAAACGCTTATTACTTCACAAAATTTAATTATATACTTTCGATTCTTCCGATTCTAGGGTTTAGCCATAAATTTATGTTGATTCATCTGTATTTTAACTATATGCTTTCGATTCTCTGCATGTTCTATGTTTAAAAAAATTGTGATAAGATTTTATATGTACATCTTGATGATATGTGCAAGAACAGTTTGATGATATGTTGCAGATCTGAGTGATGATATATCATTTTTGAACCTCATATTACTTTTTTTCTGCGAATATATTAGTTTTCATATAGTAGTAATGTTGTGTTCAAGAACAATCCGATGATATGTTCCAGATCTATAATGATATGTCTCATAACTGTATAATATTATATCATTTCTGAAATTTATTTTACTGCAAATATAGATTGACTTTATGATTATATATACAATTTCAATGTAATGATATATTCATGTTTTATGTAATGATATGTTCATTTTCTGCATGATGATATATTCATTGAATTTTGTGTTTAATTATAGATATGAAGAAGAAAGCAGCCAATAAACCTTCAGAGAAATTAGATACTCCGATTGTTGTTGGTAATAAACAGGGTTTAGGTCTCACTCTCCAGGAGGAGGACCTACAGAGAAAAAAATATGAAAAAAACACGAGGGGAGGAAAGAAGAAAAATACAAATGACACAACATCAAGGATAGAGAAAAAGAAAAAGTAGAAAGAAAAGAAAATACCAATTGAAGAACCAGATGCAACATCAATTGAAGCACCTGAATTTGATATAGTGAAACAAATCATACAGAATCAGTTGGAAACTGAGAAGGAAAAAAAGATTGCCAAGCATCACAAAACGCAGTTGCCGAAATCTGATTTTAACAAAACTGCTTCTGCAATTCAAGTTTTCAAAAAGAGTCCAACTGGGAAGAAAACAAAATTACAGAAAAAGAAAAAGGTTTGCTATTTTGATTACTTTATACTTTGAAATAATATTTATATTCCAAATTCAAATTAACACAGATACACTGATATATGTAGGGTGCACCCGTTGAAGATACAATTGATATACAGATTGCACCAGTTGAAGACACAACTAATATAAAGGTTGCACCCATTGAAGAGAAGAAGAATGAGAAAAAAGAAAAAATAAAACCAGCTGAGGTTTGAATTTCTCAACAATAATTTTAATACACTATTGCCATGTTTACAATATGTAAATGATGTATTTCATGATATATGACTGGTGTATGTGATATATGTAATTATTTGTGTTTGGTGTATTAGATGATATGTAGTTAATGTATCAAATGGTATGTGGTTGGTGTATATGATGGTATGTATTTAGTGTATGTGATGGTATATGATAATACTAATCATATGTGGCTACTATATGAGCCTAGTTTGTATAATGATATGTTCCTCATACATAAGATGATATATGATTGCTGTGTGTGATGATATGTAGCTGGTGTATAGGATGATATGAGCCTAGTTTGTATAATGATATGTTCCTCATACATAAGATGATATATGATTGCTGTGTGTGATGATATGTAGCTGGTGTATAGGATGGTATGGGATTTCTATATATGATGATATATGGTTGGTGTAAGTGACATATGTAGTTGTTTGTGTTTGGTGTATAAGATGATATGTATTTGGTCTATGAGATGGTATGTGGTTGGTGTATGTGATGGTATGTGGTTGGTGTATGTAGCTACTATATGTGTCTAGTTTAAATGATAATATGTGGCTGGTGTTTTGGATGATATGTGATTGAAGTGTAGGATGATATCTGACTTCTGTATATGATGATATGTAGCTGGTGTATAAAATTAAATGTGATTGATGTATGTAATGATATTTTTGTTTGTGTTTAATGTAATACACGGTATGTGATTGGTGTATGTGATGGTCAATTTTATTTATTTTTCAGGTTGTACTTCAGCAAATTCGTAAAAGAAAAGAACCAGAAACTGACTTAGTTAATCCTCCTCAGAAAAAGAAATTTTTTCGAAAATTTAACCCAGATCATATCCGGTTTAGGACATCTCCTAACCCTCTTTTCAAACTGATAGAGCATCTGAATGAAGAACAAAAAGAAGCAGTCCGGAATATCGGATTTGCAGGAATGTTGAAATTATCAACTCGAGAAAAACCATGCTGAGTTGGTAACATTTCTGATAGAGCAGTTTGATTGCTTCAGATGCTCAATAAAATTGGAAAGAGATGAATTAAAAATTGAAGAGGAGGATGTGGTCTCTGTTTTTGACTTGCCTTTGGGAGAAAGGTCTGTGACAGAAGCTTTGTGTGAGAAAGGTATTTTTAAATTGTTTACATTAATTATATTAACTCCGCCTAATTACCTTATAATATTGTACATATCCTAAAT
>BMAC01001364.1:13668-29008 GCA_014905375.1 Phtheirospermum japonicum
CTCTTTCAGCAGATCAGTGGGTCATCCAAAACCTTGTTGACATTTGGTGCCTAAAAATGAATTTGGATAATATGAGGAGAGAACCTGGAGAACCAAAGAGAGTGTTTTTCACGACACTGGTACATGTAAGAAAAAGTTCTGCAGGATCAATTTATTTATTATCGTTCAATCCAGTTTTGTTGACAAAATAAACTTTAATTAAATGGCAATTCTACAGGATCAATTGGTAATGGACAGGACTGCTAATGATATTGGTGAGAAAAAGTTAAATAATGTGATTGATTGTGAGCTGGCCACATTGCACGACCTCAGTATTGATGATGCAAATTTGGTAATTATACATTTATGAGTATATTTATAATTATTTATTACATATACATAATTATATATTCTAATCATATGTAAATGAACATGGAGAACAAGTATTTTTCCCTGTGTTGAAAGATAAGCATTATTGGATTGTGTGCATCAATTTCATTAAAGAGCACCATCGATATACTCGATAACAGGCCGCTCGCAAAGTACAACAATATTAACAAGCACTATGATAATGCTCCAAAGAATATTGTAAGTATTTCATTGCATACTGATTACAAATGCATCTAATATATATATATATATATATATATATATATATATATATATATATATATATATATATATATATATATATATATATATATATATAGGATTGGGTTCAAATGAGAACCCCGTCATTATATGTGAACCTAGGGACTAATTCTGGCCTTAGATCTAATATTGCACAGTGCAATTATATGTCCAGGTTCATTGTGCTTTTTACACAGTACTGTAGTGCTAAAATCAGTCCAATTTTTTTAATTTAATTATATATATATATATTATATATATTATATATATATATATATATATATATATTACGTTTTAAAATATGCAATATGTATCTTAAGTTATAGATCTTGAGAATGTGATTAATTTGATATATATTTCATTCAAAACGAATAAAATTTGAAAAAGTTATGGTTTGTTGAAAATTTGAGTTTCATTTCAAATTTTTGAATTTGCAGTTTATAGACGAAATTTGCAATACTTTTTGTATACAATCGTAATGTTTTTTTTCCTAATCTATTGTGCTTTCTAAAGAACAATGTAGTGCTCTTTGTAAACGTTGATATATGTCCAAAATATATTTTTAATTAATTAATGCATTTTTTTACATTATTACCATGCTGACATGTCATGATCTCAACCATCAAGATTATCCAATCTAATGGTCAAGATGAGTCCCTAGTTTCACATATAATGACGGGTTCTCACCTATTTGAACCTAATCCTATATATATATATATATATATATATATATATATATATATGTGTGTAATACACAATAAAATGCTCCAAAAATAAATATTATTTTATCACACACATACTGATACATACCATCACACTATACTTCCACATATCATTAACAAAAACCAAACCCTAAAACTAGAATGTATTTCATCACATTACTCACACATATATATATCCACACGCACTACAGACACATACCATAACACATTGTTGGCACTTACCATCACACACCGCTGACACATATCATCACACTTTACTTTCACATATCATCAGCAAAAGGCAAACCCTAAAACCTAAACTTGGTTCAGATATCATTACATACTACTTATATATATCATCACATACTTCAGCTACATATCATCACATAATAATTCCAAATATCATCACATATTGCTGACAATGCTCTAAAGTAATATCAAATTCATTGTATTGTGTATTACCTTTTTGTTAATTATATCAAATTATTTCAGGTGACAGCATTGTCCAACTATTTAGAGCTTCATAATCTTAAAACAAAGTTCAAGCTTGTTAACTTCCCACAGTCAACGATTAAAATGTCATGGAGATCATCAAAAAACTATGATGATTGTGCAATCTACAACATGAGGCATTTATAAACCTATAAGGGAGATCTGGCTGGATGGGAGACTTGTTTTAAAAAAGATAAAGTAAGTAAATTATAGTAAATTTATTTTTATATTATTTTTCTTTCCATTTGTTTGTATATATTTATTTATATTTCTTTTATTTTTTGTGATAAGATAAGGATTTGTTGAACACCCTGAGGGAAAAGTACTGCTGCACAATGATCATGATGGAGGAGAATGAAAGGAAGGAACAAGTGCTAAAAGATGCACAACGTTTTGTTTATCATCATTAGATTATTTTGAATTCTGGTGTATTGTTGGAAATGAATTATTTTGATGTAAAACATGGTGTTATATATTTTGATGTAGAGAACTGATGTTCTTAGACAATCACTAAAAAGGTCAGAACTTAGAAAAACTGGTGTGTTGTTGAATGATGATCATAATTTCTAGGGATTGAAGAAAAAATCAAATTTGTGGAACAGAAATTTGTGGATATTTGGGATTCACAGCTTGACTTAAAGCCGTGCTGAAAAACTTTTCATATTGGTATTCGTCTTTTGTATTATTGGATTTTAATGATATTAGTTCTCATAGCTTGATTAATCACAAAATTACCATCACATATCATCGCAAAAATACTGAAAAACATATCATCAAATATGTGATGTACATATGATCACAAAAAATCAAATCCTAAAAACCTAAAACCCTAAAATAGAAAACTTATCACATACACCAACTACATATCATCATATACACAATCCACACGTCATCACATATAACATCCACATATCATCACATATACTAGCTACACATAATCACATACACTATTCAAATATCATCAGACACCATCTACACATTTTGAATCACCCGCCTGTTTTATTTGTTAAAATAAATTCTAACAAAAATATAACAGGTTCAAAAATTAACCACAACTAACGAACAAACATATAACCTTTTCATAAAAAAAGTCATTATGATTACAATAAAAAAAGATCGAATAAAAAATACCAGTCCAAAAAAATAATAAAAGAATACAGTCTGACAAATAAAAATAACCTATCTCTCTATTCTTTCATTTATCGAAAAAATACTAACTATAAAATGACTTTAAACTAAAAGAATTATAACTCAAAGAATGTATTAATGGTTGAAGCTTTGAACTTGTATTCGGACTAACAACTGTGAAATTCAAACTCGATGTTGGACCAACACTCGGATGCATAACATAACCGTCTCCAGCAACTATAGAAATACCATCCTGAAAAAAAAAGTACACAATTAAAAAACATGCTAATGTAACATAATTTGCCCAAATCACAAGAATTTCCAAACATAAAAACTATAAATTACAGAAAAGTGCAGAAAATACCTGTAGACCTTCTACGACCTTCTTAGTTTGTGACTCGGCAATTTGTGCTCGGTTTCTTTTCCCTTTTGCTTGGTTACGCTTCTTCTCAAGTACACTCTTCTCCCTCTTGTTCTGCTTACCTTTCTGACGACTACTTTGAGGATTTTGAACAACACCACTCAACAAAGGATCAGCGCAATCATCAAAATAAATGGGACCGACTTCACGTATAACACTACATTTCGCAATTTCAAAAGCTTCTTCACACTTCAAACGAGCTCCAATATTATCTTCACTTGCTAAAATCAGCTTCTGAAACTTTCTATTCATTTGAATCCTCCATAATGAGCCCGCCATAGATTTGTTTAAGGAATCAACGATAGGAACATCATCTAAAACCCTCTCACTAACAATATCCGTATGCCACCTTTTCGTAAGATATCTCTCGGGGATAGCACACACACAATATATATTCATTATACGCAAACAATGACAACACAAAATACTGACCTCAAAAACAACTTACACGTGCAAGATATTGACAAATATTCAACATTGAAAATTACAGCATGTTTTATCACATCCCTACCCTCGATCAACACATGATATGTCATAATAGACCCTTCTATAGAAAAAATGGATTGATGACATGCAGCACCTTTCATAAACTGATCTTGAAATAAAGAGAAAGCTTCAATTGTATACTGATTCGAGCTTTTGTGTGTGCCTACTTTATAAATAATTGTCAGAAATTTAATAGCTCGCCCGCAAGAGAACGGGATCGCGTGTAGGTCGGCAAGCTTAACACGAGTCGTCTCTCAAGGACTGACGTTCGGGATTTTTAATGTTTGTTTAATCACAATGTTTAACACGAGAACTTGTATAAATTTGGTTTTTGAAAATTATAACTACGAGATTAAAAAGCAATGACTAACTATCTTGAACTAATTAAATTAAACTAATTAACCAACTATAATTAACTAGCATGGATTGAACTACGATTACGACTATCAAGCATATGAATTCTCAAGAATAAAATTAATTCTAAAATTCCCAAGCAATTGCATATCATAAACTAGTTAACCAAGCATAAGCAATAAATGAACTAAACATGAACAATCTCATCACCAAGCGTGAACGAAGGTAAAACGCAGCAACTAATTAATTATTAAAAACGAAATCTAAGGTTCAAAGCTTCAGCGGCTCAATGGTTCAAACGATTCGAAATAAATAAACGAAACTAAAAACTCAAACGAAAAAATTAAACATGAATTATCTAGAATTAAACTAGGAATAACTAGAGTTTAGAGAACTTATTAAATAGCTAAAGGTGCTGAAAGATTACTGGGAAATTGGACTTTGGATGGTTGATCTTGGTCGAGAAAATCGGAGGTTGAACGAACGTCTTCGTCTTGGTGCTTCAGATCTTGAATCTTCGACGTATATCATGAAAATATGTTGTAAGGTGTTGGAAATAGGTTTCTCAACCCAAGGTAAGTGTTTTGGGTCGTGGTTCTCTGTTTAATGCGAATTATGAAGGGTTTATATAGTTATTTCATGACTTGGCGCACAAGAAACCCTAAAATCCGAATTTTGGGCCGTCGCGTCGACTGACGCGCGCTGGTGCTCGGCGTCGGTGCTGCCTGGGCGTGCGCATCGACTGGGCGGGTGCATCGACATCGACGCTTCAGCAAGTTGCGTCGACGTTGCGTCGACATCGACCCTTCATCAAGTTGCGTCGACAGTGCGTCGACGCTACGTCGACTGACGCGGATCATGGCTCACGTCGACGGAGCGTTGA
The DNA here is from genome assembly GCA_014905375.1 of Phtheirospermum japonicum. Lineage (NCBI taxonomy): Eukaryota > Viridiplantae > Streptophyta > Magnoliopsida > Lamiales > Orobanchaceae > Phtheirospermum > Phtheirospermum japonicum. Next base: position 18,743 of record BMAC01001364.1, read on the forward strand.
CGGTCGCGTCAGTCGACGCGACTGCGCGTCTGCCTCCAATTCTCGATCTTTTGCTACTCGTTTCACCGGAAAACTTGTTCTTCACTTCTTGAACATCGAACCTCGTCTATTACGCGTTGAACTCTTCCGGTTACTTAGTTGTAAGGTGAAAAACAACGAAATATCACCCACTTGCATCAATTACGATCAAAATACGGTAAAATAAGCTGGAATTATAAAAATACGAGATTAAGCTTAAATCGTCCAACTTATACCAAAAACAATAAGAAAAATAAACTAAAATACTAATAAAAACCAAGACAAATCCGTGCTAATCATATACACATCTCTAGCATGTAAAACTAACTTAACATTATTTAAAGCCATATATGGGGTACCTAGCATGCAACGTACATCCTCATCATTCTCTATACTCCTCCACTCAGACACAACTCCGATGAACATGTTGTAGAAATCACAAAACCCATCTGTCTTTGATAATTTCCTTGTAAGTGCATGATTTGTGCTCTCACTTCTTTGAGAAGATAAAATGCCTCCTGAAAACCAATCCTTGTTAAACACAGGACACCATTTCGCTCTTATATCATAAACCCTTAGTAACCAGGAACTATAATGACATCCATAATCTGTAACCATCCTAAAGAAAACATAGAAAATCATACATTACTGACACATACCATCACACAAAAATTTCCACGTATCATCACACATTACTGACACATATCATCACACTTTACTGACACATATCATCACAAAAAACTGACACATATCATCACACTTTACTGACACATTTTATCACACAACACTGATACATATCATCACACTTTACTTACACATATAATTAGCAAAACCCTAAAAAAGCAGATTGTATTTCAGATATCACGACACATTACTCACATATATACATATCATCATTCACCACTAACACATGTCATCACACTTTAATTCCGAATATCATTAACACATATCATCACACTTTAATTTCAGATATCATCACATACTACTAGCATATATCATCAAATAATACTGCTACATATCATCACATAATAAGTCTAAATATCATCACATATTGATGTAATATATTATCAACAGATATTAATAAATAATAATAAGCATACAAAAAATTTACTTACTCTTCCCAGTAAAACTGGGATTCAGCTTCTGTTTCCACGTACTTGAGCAAATAGTTGAAAAGGTCATAAAACCTTTTTGACTTCTTAGCGATATGATGTTTATCTTCGAGTTTTCCCCAATATGCCAAACACAGAGTCGATATCGTGACATTGGGAAAATCTTGGAAATAGCAGCAGCCATGGCAGCAGATTGGTCGGTCATAATTGTAGTAGGGTGTTTACCGCCCATGGATCTCAAAAAAGCACCAAACAACCACTCAAATGACTCGATTCTCTCATTCATTAAAAACCCGCACCCAAACATCACATTCTTACCATGATGGTTCATACCAACAAATGGACCACAAATCATGTCGTATTTGTTAGTGCGATACGTAGTATCATGCACCAACAAATCACCAAATAATTCGTAATCCTGTCGCATACGACCATCTCTCCAAAAAAACTACACAGCCTAGACTCACTATCCACCTCAAAATCGAAAAAAAGTCCTTCTCGTTAGCTTGCCTATTTTTAAAAATTTGAACTAATGTGTTGGAATCAGTACCATCAAATATATTAGATTTACTTAAAGCATTATATGCATCTCTAGTGATAAAACCTAAAAAAGGTGAACCACCAGATTGGTTTTTTAAAACCCGTACACCATCGGCCACACCAACACCACTTTTTTTTAACTCTTTGAGGTAAGCAAGTTGAGTCGGACAAATTTGTCTGTGGGATGGAAGAAGATTACTTGAGGTAGGTGGACATAATGTATGGTTGTGCTCGTTTTTATGTGCAGTAACAACCCACAAACCACTATGATCAATATCAAACCGAATAAAAGAAGGACAGCCTGTTCTCACATCTAATTTTGCATAAGACCTACTTTTTTTTGAAATTTTTTTCTGACCAGCCTTAGAACAAAGAACTATTTTCATCGAAATTGAGCCATCAACCCTCTTCCTATCCTTCCCCTTCCTAACACTAAACCCAACCCTAAACGCATGATCATTATACAAATTATAAGCCTCGTCAACAGAATTTACATAATGCCAACCAAATCATCATCACGCATTGCTCTCTCAACTGACTGACTATCACCAACAATAGAATTCACTACATAAGACAAAAAAATAAAACAGACCAAAAATATGTGATTAATACAAATATTAATCACACATTATACATTCAGATAGCATCACATTCTACTTTCAGATATCATCACATACAGACTGACATATCATCACATTCTACTTTCAGATATCATCACATACAGACTCACACATCATCACACATTCCCTTCCATGAATCATAAAAGGAGAAATCATATACCTGCTCCTGTAATAGAACTACTTTCATCAGTGTTCGAACTCGCACCGTTCCCAGAAACTGGAATATTTGCAGTAGAAACACAAATCGGAAGAGCTGCAGCAACAAAAATAAGAAAATAGTGTAAACCTAATATAATACAAAAATAAATCAACTTCCAAAATCACTTACCCTCAGACCGATTCACGTCCATTGGAATATTTACCAGATTCAAGTCCATCGGAATTGAAGGATTTTTTTGTTGGTGGTGTAGCAACGATTATTTCTTCGATGAAAATCGAAGAAAAACTCAAAACTATTTGCTGTTAAATCTGATGGAGATCGCCGTTGCTGCTAAAATCAATGAGGATTACGTTGCTGTTAAATCCGCTGGGGATCACCGGTAATGGATTATTATTCGGACGAAATCGATGGAAATCTTTGGCGATGGAAATTTGGGGATCGCGTGAGGTTCTGGGAAAACAGAAGTTCAGAAAAAAAAGAATGAAAAAGCGCGTGAGGTTTTGGGAATTGCATTTTGTATATGAGAAATAGGTGCACCTTGCAAGGTGCACCTGGGTCCATCTAATTATTTGCCCATGATCTCTATTTGAATATCATAATTTTTTATATTAGATTATATTTGATAATAGAATAAAAAATATGAAATAATTTTTTAGCTTAATATGCAATTCATTTTTTATTGAATTAAGTTTCTCTAAAATGCATATTTATTTCGATTTTTATTTATATAATATGTATAAAAACTGTGTATACAACTTAAACTCACAAATATTAGAAAACTCTTTACTACAACTAATTACTTCAATTTATGTTTTGATAAATTATAATATTATAATTTAATTATACCAATTAATCTTACTAAATTTACGAAATGTTATTACCAAAAGTCAATAAATAAACAATAAATATAGCAAAATTTATAATTAGGTATTTTAATATTAAATAATGATATTTTCTATCCCGTTATAAATTCAATGATTTTTTTGGAAAAACTATATTTGATAATAAAATAAACAATTCTTAGTTTTATCTACGTATTCAAGTTATTTGATGAATTCACTCTTATTTACATATTTATTTCGCTAAAATTAATATTAATATGTATATAAATTATTTAGTTATTATACATGATTTGTACTTTTTTGTACACTTTTTTTATTATCTTTTTGTGTCGCATTCGCGTGTGTTTTTCTTGGATTTACGGGGTTTAGGAGTCGTTTTGGCCTATTTTGTTAGTTTTAGATTTTTATAACTTTTGTGCGGTTTTTAGTAGTTTTCGTATATTTTTAATCTTTTTCGTATTTTTGGCCGTAGGATGACCAAGCGGTCCTGCGCACGCTCGGAGCATCCCACTCGACTCGGATTGGAATGGGCAAAGCAAGAAAACACAGCGTGAACGGGGAGCGACAACTGGCGGACATTTAGAGCGAAAAAAGGAAACCGAGCCGGAGCAGCCGAGCCAGTCGATCGACTGATCATCCAGTCGATCGACTGGACCTCCCCAAATCGACTGGAGTCCAGTGAGTTTGGCAATTTTGGGCGAAGCAGTCGATTGACTGACCCTTAGTCGATCGACTGCTCCTCAGTCGATCGACTAAGACGCAGTCCAGCTCGTGATTTTGGTCCATTTTGATGATTTGGCCCCTGCGTATTTGTATAAATAGACCCATCTTTCTCCAAACTTATCCAAACTCTCCTTGGTGGTTTTGAACCTAGTTCCATCTCCTCCAAGCATTTCCTTTCTCTTGCAATTAAAACCCTAGGTTAATTCTTAGCTTATGTAGTTTAGTTAGCTTAGTAGTTAGTTTAGTTAGGTTAGTTTTAGTTGGCAAGTGTTGGAGAGGGTGACAATCTCCTATACTTGTTGCTCCTTGTTGTATTGAAGATTTGGATTTTCTCTTGTGGATGTAATCTAGTTTTGAAGCTTTGGTGTTCAATTCAATTTGGTATTTTTCTTCCCCTTTATTATTATGCTTGGTTCTTGATTAATTATTCATGTTGTTGTGTTGTGTTTGCTTTGTTAAATTGTTTAAAGTATGTTGTTGGGTTTTAGTTGTTTTGTAGTTCATTGCTTTTAAATCCTCTTGGTTATTTTCTAGCTTGTTGTTCTTCCCTGTTCTTGCAAACTCCATTAATGCTCCCTTCAAGCTTTTTACCTCTTTTAGTTAAGCAAGCTTTTGGGTTTTGAAAGAACTATGAAACTTTCCTCTTTTGATAYTTTGTCTTGTCCTATTTCAAAGCCTTTGACTTTCTTCAAATTCAAATGCTTTTAATTTCCCTCCATGTCTTTCTCTTTTAATTTTACAAGCTTATTTAGTTTAGTAGTTGTTAAGTTATTTAAGGTTGTTAATTATGTTTGACTAATGGGACTTCAACTAATTACTTTCAAGCAAGTTTTAATCTGTATTTGATGCAATTAATTTAGAAATTACGGGTTTAGGGTTTTGGTCCGTTTAGAACCATTAATCGGATCTTGTCGACATTTGGGATTGACAACCCCGAATTGTGGATTAAGTGCTCGGCAAAAACTGATTAATCGTGGAAACGAACCGAACACCCTAAGCTCTCATTTTTATTATTTTCATTAAAGTCTTTTTTTAAATTCAAAACTCAAATCAAACTAATGACTTAATACTTTCTTAGTTTAGATTAGTGTAATTTAGCTTAACAAGAGAGTAAGTAAAAAAACCTAACGCCGATAATATCTATCCTCGAGAGACACGGCTCGGGAAAACTTACCGCTCTACAATCGACTCCGTACTATTGCGGAGAAGATTTCTTAGAGTGCTAAGAATTCTTCGATCAATACAGATGATCTTATATAACAACATGTACTTTATATGCGATTTATAAAGTTCATCAAATTCCAAAACATCCCAAACTTTTATTTTGCAGAAAATACCAGTGTATCTGAATCGACCATAGACCGTTACACAGTTTGAGACAATGATACAAATAATTTACAATCATCGGTAGTGGCTAAAGTTTCATATCCTTCTCGGAGATTTCCAATGACCGATATTTCTAATGATAATTTATTATTTTACTATTATAATTGTATGTTATTATTTTATTATAATTTTTGTGCTATTATAACTAATTTTAAATAATTTCTGAAAAGATACACTCAATCTTAATCGAGCTTTTGGTTCGTACTATTATTGTTAAACTATATAATTGTTAGGGTTATTATTATCACCATTATTATTATTGTTATTATTTTTGTTGTTGTTGTTTTGATGATGATGTTGTTTTTGTTGCCACAAAATACTTATCAATTGACAATTATAATTATATAGTATTTAATTATTCATCCAATTATACCTTAAGTCTTACAACTTCCGTTAATGTTTTAATAAAAAAATTATTCTTTAATTTTCGTAATTGACAAACAAGATACATTATTCATACAATCAAATTGACAAATAATCATTATATTTTTAATTTGATATAGTATATTATTGTTAACTTATGAGTTAAAACATTTTTCATTCTTAATGATTACATTTTCCATTTTATTTATCCTAAAGAAATGAGGAAAATCACCAAGTCTACAATTATTGGTAGCAAAAGACAGTTGTTGAACATAAGTCATGACGGTAGCATTCATATTTTTTTATAGTTTCATGATTTTGTTTGTATAGTTTCATGATCTCTATATAAACTTCATGATTTTCAAAAAATTAAATAATATTTGATAATAGAATAAATAATGCTTTAATGTTTTTTTAATTTAAGGTGAAAACTTTTTTTATTGATAAAATTACTCTAATTTACATATTTATTTTTATTTTTAATTAAAAAATAGTTGTATATAAATTGTGCGTAGAACTTAAACTCACAAATTTTTAAAGATTTTATGACCACAATTAATTACTACAACTTATGTATAAATTATAATATTATAATTGAATTATATCACTTAAACTTATAACTTTTTGTTAATATTTTCACCAAATGTTAATAAACACATAATAAATATAAAAACGTTATAATTATAAATTGTAATATTAAATAGTATTATTTTCTATCCTGTTATAAATTTCATGATTTTTTATTGAATTATCTTTGATAATCAAATAAACAATGTTTAGTTTTCACGTAGTATTTAAGTTATTTTTTCTTGATGAAATCACTCTTATTTACGTATTTATTTTGCTAAAATAATTTCAATATGTATATAAATTATTTAGTTATTATACTAATTATTTATGTAACAACATGTGCTTTATATGCGATTAATAAAGTGCATCAAACTCCAAAACATCCCAAACGTGTGTTTATATTATTAATACAAATGTATCTGAATTGACTTCTATGGAGAATTATACAGATCAGGATAATGCAACAAATAATTTGCAATCATCTGTAGTGGATAAAGGTTCATATCATTTTCAGAGATTTCCAATAACCGATATTACTAATGTTAATTTATTATTTTAATATTCTAACGGTATGTTATTATTTCACTATAAGTTTTGTTCAATTATAACTAATTTTAAATAATTTCTGAAAAGATACACTCACTCTTAATTTCTCTTTTGGGTCAGTACTATTATTGTTATACTATATGTTTTTGTTAAGATTATTATTATCACCGTTATTATTGTTGTTTTTGTTGTTGTGGTTGTTGTTGTCACGAATTACTTATCAATTGACAAGTATAATTCTATAGTCTTGACATTATTCACAAATCGTCTATAAATCATGCATAATTATCTATTTCTGCAAATGTTTCCAGAAGATATAGCTAATCCTGCTGTATTAATTCGTATGGAAGGTAGCTCAGCTATTATACAAAACCTGGATCAAAATCAGGCAAATTCCAAACGAAAAAGGGGAAGACCTCCTAAAAATCCAACTATTACTAACAACGGTATTATTCTTTAGAGCATTAATATTGAGTTCAATTTTTATTTAAATTATATTGTTGTTTTCTATATAATAATAAATATATTTACTAAATTAAATATTGTTTGGTGTATTGTCTGTATTTGATTATAGAGAGCAAAGTTTCTCAGTTTTTCATAAATTAAATAGACAAATACACACAAATCATAATAGAAATCAGAACTTTTATATACCACCAAAACCACTAATTAGCAGTTATAATATTTTATGAAAAGAATATAAGTGTAGTTCATAAGTTTCACCATGAATACAGATAATTCTTCAGACAGAAATGGATAATAGTGCATCCGTTGTAGTTGATTTCTTCTTTTACATGATAATTTTATTTGTAATAATTGATAAACAGAATATATAAAACTATTATCCATTGGCTTTGGTATATTACATAAGATTCGAATAGTGTAACATATATATTTTTATTTATTTAATGTACTCATGCTTCAAAAAGAAACTTACCAATATCTTTTAAGGTAAACCTTAACTTCTGAAATAATAGTGTAATACAATAAAACTATATATTGATAGATGATTAATAATTATGATTATGCAATATTTATTTAACATATATTTTGTGTTACATATTACTTATACAATAATAGATAATAACTTTTATACTTACCAATTTGAATATTGTAACAGAAAATACTTCCAAACAAAAAGTGGGAAGACCATCTTTGAAGTCTATTTTTGAAAAGGGTAAACTTCGAAAGATTCATATTTTGCTAAAATATTATATTTTGAATGGATGGCTAATTGATTTAATTAATATTTTTTTTGTTTATAAATATACATTTGTGATATTTAAAAGGATCAACATCATCCACTGCAATTAGCAGTGGAAGAATAACTGAAGCAGTTCAGAAGGAAACGACTACAACACTTAGTAAGCCTTCACGTAAACGGTACCCCAAGAAACCTAAGATTCTTGATGATGGTAATTCCTTCAAAAAAAATTTATTTCCAACAATAAACTAAGATACTTTATTTAATTTAAATATAAATTTTAGTTACACACACACATTTAATTATATAGTTTATTAATTTCAATGACACCTTTATTAATTTATTATCGAACAGTTTATTGGGATATTGGTGATCCTACTTTCATGTGTGGACATTAAATAACATATTTTTGGTATGGAGAGAGACTGAAGCCAAGTGTTGAAACTACGAAACCGGAGTACTCTACCTGTTGTGACAAGGAGAAGATCATGTTGCCTCCTTTGAAGAAACCACCTCAAATTTTGTATGATCTAATATTCGGTTTTAGCGATAAAAGTAGACATTTTTTAGAAAATATTCGATCATACAACATATTTTCTTTTACTTCGATAGGTGGAGAAATTGATTCCAGTATGAACACGGGAAATTTGCCACCGATATTCCGTATGCACGGTCAAAACTATCATCTAATAGGGAGTTTGCTGCTAGAAGAAGGTTCTACACTGAAGTTTGCACAACTTTATATATACTGATGAGAATGAGCCCGAGCTTGAAGATCCTTTGGTGGTTCGAGAGGGACCAATTACGAGAGCTAAAGGAAAGAGACTTAAAGAGGCATTGAAACTATTTTTAGTTGAAATCCAAAACAAGCATCCTTCGGGCCAATCAAAGAACCAAGAACAAGAGTCTTTTCATGGGGATAAATTTGTGAACTTGATCCAAATAAGTGAGCTTGCACCAAACCATGATGAAGCCCAATTTTGGTATGATTTTTAATTTCAAAAGTTATCACTGGTTATTCAAATTAATATATTATTTATTTACAATATTCGTGTTTTATAATTTACATTTATGCAGAAAAGGCAATGAAGATAATTCTCTACATACCGAAATTGTTGTTGAGCTCAAATCCATGTTAGATAGGTCAAATAATTTGGTTAAGTCATTTAGAAACTTCAAGGACAAGTTTCCCGAAGATGGTGTTGTCGAGATGAAATTACGCCTTATTTGGAGAAAAGGCACTAGTGCAAGAACGCACAATCTACCCGAAGCAGATGAACTTGCCATCTTAGTTGTTGGTGATTTTGAAAAAAATATGGGTGATAGGGATGTTATTTTATAAAGAGAATCCGGGAAATTAAAATGTATAAAGGAGTTACATCTGTCTTACCTTACTTTGCAGTATCCATTGTTATTTTCTTACGATGAAGATAATTATAGGCAAGATATACCATTGCTGATCATCGAGAACCGATAGGAAATGGAAGAAATTATGTGCGTGAAAGGGAGTTCTTCTCGCACCAATTGCATGAAAGGTTAACTGAGTCACCTACTATCCTCTCTTGCAAAAGGCTTACACAACAGTTCATAGTTGATGGATATATCATGATTGAATCTGTAAGATTGTGGTATGTTAGAACACATCAAAAAGAGTTGCGTAGTGAGATGTATAATGGGATTGCTGATGCAGTAGTACGCGGTGAAACAAATGGTTGTAGCGTGAGTAACAGAGTTGTTTTGCCAGCGACATTTACCGGTGGTGCACGATATATGATTCAGAATTACCAAGATGCTATGGCAATTTGTCGATGGGCTAGATATCCAGATTTGTTCATAACATTCACGTGCAATCCAAAATGGTCAGAGATTATACGGTTTGTCGAGGGTAGGAATCTTAAGCCAGAAGATCGTCCTGATGTAGTTTCAAGAATATTCAAGATGAAGTTGGATGGATTAATTAGAGATTTACGTGACAACCAATAAATATAGTTTTCCGATGAGATATATATATAATATATATATATATATATATAATTTTAAATTATTTATTTCAAAATAACCTCTATACATCATCAATTTATTGTTTATTAGTGTGTTTCTCATTTTTTAATTCACAAGCTCAAAGTCCAATGATTTTGAAATCTGATTTATTCATATGCGGACCCCCCCCCCCCCCCCCGAG
>BMAC01001364.1:31417-53084 GCA_014905375.1 Phtheirospermum japonicum
TCAGTACAGAATATTTTATGTAAAATCTTTTTATTCTTAATAGTTACTCTATTACGAACTATATAGTCTATAAGGTGCCATCGTTCATATGAGCAAATAACACCACCACAATTCCATGTGAAATAATATCTGATGAGAATGAGCCCGAGCTTGAAGATCCTTTGGTGGTTCGAGAGGGACCAATTACGAGAGCTAAAGGAAAGAGACTTAAAGAGGCATTGAAACTATTTTTAGTTGAAATCCAAAACAAGCATCCTTCGGGCCAATCAAAGAACCAAGAACAAGAGTCTTTTCATGGGGATAAATTTGTGAACTTGATCCAAATAAGTGAGCTTGCACCAAACCATGATGAAGCCCAATTTTCGAACCAAGACTCCAAGCTTGAATCCACATAACCAGCCCAAGGGTGCAGCCCATACAATAAAGCCCAAGTTGGTAACCTAGAAGCTTCCAAGGAGAGGGGATGGGCGGATTTAAGAGGAAGGATTTAAGAGAAAAAGATGAAGAGATTATTTGAATTTAATTTGTGACTTTCCATCTAATTAGCCATTATTTTAGCTTTCAAAACTCTTCTTTTCTCTACCTATAAAAGGGTATGAGTTTTCTTTGTTTCAAGACAACAATTTTCAGATTTTATAAACACTTTAGACTTCAAGTCATATCATTGTGAGTTTATTCTTTTTTTGTAGAGTTTAAACAAACAATTAAGAACTTATCAAGATTTGTGAGCAAAATCTTGTGGCGTTCAAACATACCAAGGTTCTTAGGATCTTCTATATCCAAAGGGGTCAAGGTTCATATCAAGCTCAAGGAGGGATCAACTAGAGTTTCGATCTAGGTGATAGCTTTCTTTTCTTATAATTATAGTTCTTGGATCTTAAATATCCAATGGGTTATAATTCTTCTATCCTCATTCACATCATTTGGTATCAGAGCTAATCTAGCTTGATCCAATTCCTTTTAGTTACAAAAAAAAAAAAAAAAAAAAAAAAAAAAAAAAAAAAAAACGTCTCTCTACATCTCAATTCATGGTGTTTGGGGGAATATAAACTAATTAATTGTGATCATCAAGGTTAACATAACAACTCTCAATTAGTTGTTTATTCCATCATCAAGTGCAATCAAAGAGTCTTGTTTTTCCATAGCAACGACTTTGGTATATGATTGTCATTTGATTTTGTTTTCTTATTTTGATTTGTTCTTAAGAACTCTACCACCCCAAATAGAGTGGTAAAAGACATTTGTGTGGTGAGTGCAATTGAGGGGAGGTAAAAGTCAAAATTTGAGTGAAATACACGAGTGACTCGTGAGAAATAATGGCTCAAAATCAAAATGAACTAATGCAACAAACAATAGAAATTCATTTATATATGGGCTTTTACTACTTATTATGTGGTTGTTTGATGCTATCAATATGTATGTATATCGTTGTCTAAGTTGCCGAATAGTTATCAATTAAATGTGGGTACTACTGAGTAAGTAAGGATTTTGCAAGAAGTTGAGTTATATTATTTCTGTATAATCTTATTTTCTTCGATTAATATTAATTGAATATTAACAAAAAATTGACTATAGATTGATGCATTTTTTTAATTAATTTTTTAGGAATTTTATTGTAAATTATATTGTATTTCTATTTACAAGGATTTATACTACTAATAAAAATATTTTATAAGGAGTTTTGTCAGCATTGCCCATATAAATTTATATGATTACATTGTTATTTATCTATATGTACATTATTACTAAAAAAAGAAAGTGTGCTATTAATATGGATTTGTACTATTGAATCAGTTAGTAGATTTATTTATAAGGATTCATACCACTGAGCAACGTTTTTGTATGCAAATATATATATATATACACACAACATTTCCCATGTCAGTTTATTGATGGCATTGCAATTTATATACTGTTAAGAAAGAAAAACTTGTAAGGCTACTTATATGGATTTATATTGATGGATCAGATGGTAGAGCTATTTATAAGAATTCACAATGTTGATCGGATTTTTATGCGAATTTATGTAAGCATTGGCCACATCAGTTGTTATGATGACATTGATCTCTCTCTCTGTGTGTGTACACACATACCTAAGTAAGAAATTACGGCTAAAACTATTACCTCTTGTTGTAAAAAATAATTGAACTAAAAATGAATAGTATAAAAATAAACTAAATTAACTAAGAAAACGTGGGAGTAAAATGATGATAAAAAGGATTTCAAGACAATATATTCAATTAATAATTTCTCGTTTCACAAATAATTGATGTTCATAATTAAGTATCTTATAAAATAATTGATTTGTACATATTTATATGTGATTTTCGTATGTTTTTGTGTCTTGTCTTGTGTGCTTAGTCGGGTTTCAGTAGTATTTTATTCCCTTTTTTCTTATTTTGAGTTTTCGTAGCGTTTGTCGTCTTTTTAGTGTTTTTCGTATTTCTCTTTTACATTTTTGTAGTTTTTTATGTTATTTTGTTTTTATTTATTTTAGGGTAGTCGATCAAGCCTAAGAGCGATCCTGAGTATCACAACTGGCTCGATTTGATGAAAACATGAATGGGACCCGTGAAGTACAACCACCGATCGATGCGCCATCGACGCCCAGTCGACGTGCCATCGATGCGCCATCAACATGGCTATTTAATGTTCCTTTTTTCTCTTCATTTTCTCCAATTTCTTAACTCATTTTCCAGCTTTTTAATTTTTAGTAGAAATGGATTCTTGATCCTTGCTCAGATGTAGGAATCAGTTTAGTCTAAATTCGTGTATTTCCTCATTTGAAGTATGAGACTCTCCAATTTTAATTAGTATGATTTCCATTTCCCTTTGTTTTATTATTATAATTTCCTTTTGTTTTGATTATGAGTTTGCTTGTTGAGTTTGTGATATTCTTGATTCGCAAATATTTTTCTTGCATTTTTCATGGTTTTATGTTATATAATTGTTAGGAATTCATATGATAATAATTATTGTTATTCAAAAATTTTAAAGTGCGAAATATATATTAAAAAAGGAGAAAAAAGATACGGGGTGGCCGAGTTCCTTACACGATCAAAAGTCATAAAATGAAAAAAGTCCGGGGGGCCGAATCCCCTACACAACCAAGAGTCATCAAATCAAAAAAGTCTGGGGGTCGAATCCCCTACAACCAATCAAAAACTAAAAAAGTCTTCAATTGACTTTCTTTTGGATGCTCGGTAGCATTTCTTGACGATGATTTTGGTGGCTCGTAAGGAGTAGAGGAAAGTACTGGTGGGCTCGGGTTCATCCTCGAAACTGGGATTATCTCGCAAGATAGTAACTCCGGCAAAGTTCACTGAGTCATAAAAGGTGCCAACTTCAACCCCATTTGCAAGAAGGGTTTGAAGAGGGGGAGCAGCGGTCGGAACGACAACAAGAGGAGTAATGTCGAAAATCAGGCTAGATGGATGGTGGTGAAGAGTAAGGAGAGGGGAGGGGGCGACCGAGAGGATGGCAAGAGGATTAGCCGAGGGGGGAGTGGAAAAAAGGTCGGGCTGGGCCGAGCCAGAAGAGGGGATTGGGCTGGAACGGGCCAAGCTGCCTGGAGTGAGTAAGGCTGGGCCGGGGTGGGTGGGTTGGGGCAGGCTGCCCAGAACAGGTCGGGCTGACCGGGCTGGGGGTGGACTGTCGGTGGCCGGGTCGGGCCGGGCTAAAAATGGAGGGCTGGGCTGGACTGCCCGAGCGGGCCGATGACGGGCTAGAAAGGGTCGGGATGCCCGGGCCGGGTTGGACTGTCCGGGCGGGCCAGACCGAATTGGAAGGGCTGGGCTGCTAGGGCTGGGACAGGGGTGGGTTGGGGCTAGAAAAGTTTGGGTTGGATAAGAGTGGGTTTTGGTTAGATAAGAGGGATGGGTGATTCAAGCTTTTGTGTTGCCTACTTATGAAAATTTGTCAAAAGATCAATAGCTTGCCCGCAAGAGAACGGGGTCGCGCGTAGTTTGGCAACTTGACTCGAGTCGTCTCTCGAGGAACATACAATCGGAAATCTCAAATAGTTTGTTCAAACACAATTACTAATACTAAAAGGGGGGGGGGGGGGGGGTGATTGTTTTGATTATCTAGAAATTTAAAACACATGAACTATAATTAAAACTAAGTAATTTAATTCAGCAATTGGAATTTATAAACTAGAGTAATTATTCTAAGAACTTTAAACAAGATCAACTATCATAAACGAACATCAATTATCTAGAACGAAATATAAACAAAGTAAACTAACCAAGCATGAATAATAACTAAACATTAATTAAACTAGGATTACGAATTGCAATATCAAAAATATCTAAGGTTCGAAACATCAAATAACTCAAGAACAATCATTAGAAACTACTACTTAACTGCATAAATTAAACTAAGAAAGCGATAAAAGAGTTTGAATACTTATTTAAACTAAGGAATGTAGTAGATTCTCCAGCTAATCCGGAGAGGCGGTTGATCTCGGTCGAAGAACGGATCACGAACGGACGGTTGAAGCTAGCGATCCTTGAATACTCGATCTCGATCAATTGTTGTTATATGGATGCGGATGGTGTTGTTCTCGAACCCAAGAGATCGTATTTTCAGAGTATGGGGGAGAGGTGTGTGTTTTAGGGACGGACTTAGAGGGTTTATATAGATTTTCCATGACTTGGAGCATAAGAAACCCTAAAATCCCGATTCTGGGCCGTCGCGTCGATGGTGCGTCGACGGTGCATCGACTGACGCGTGCCAGTGCTCGGTGTCGGTGCGGCCAGGGCGTGCGCGTCGGTTGGGCGGGTGCGTCGACTGGGTGCGTCGACATCGACGCTTCAGCAAGTTGCGTCGACGGTGCGTCGACATCGACGCTTCAGCAAGTTGCGTCGATGGTGCGTCGACTGACGCGTGCCAGTGCTCGGCGCTGCCGCTGCCTGGATGTGCGTGTCGGCTGGGCAGGTGCGTCGACTGGGTGCGTCGACATCGATGCTTTAGCAAGTTGCGTTGACGTTGCGTCGACGGAGCGTCGACTGACGCGGTCATGACTCGTTGACATGGCTCGCGTCGACGTAGCGTCGACGGTCGCGTCAGTCGACGCGACTGCGCGTCTACCCCAGTTTCTCCATCTTTTTGCTACTCGTTCACCTGAAAGCTCGTTCTCCATTTCTTGAACATCAAATTCATCTAATTACGCGCCGAACTCTTCCGGTTACTTAGCTGTAAGGTGAAAAATAACAAAATATCACCTAATTGCATCAATTACGATCAAAACACGGTAAAATAAGCTGAGAGTACAGATATATGAAATAGAGCTTAAACTACCCAACTTATACCAAAAACTATAAGAAAAATAAGCTATAAACCTACTAAAAATAAGGACAAATATGTGCTAATCAATGGGTTAGCTGGAGTTGGGTTGGGGTGGGCCAGAAGGAGTTTGATGGGCTTGGGAGAGTTGGGCCCCAGAAGAAATAAAGGAAACGGGCTGGGGCTGGGAAATAACGGGCTGGGGAGAAGGAAAAAGAGATGAGCCCGAAGCAGGAATTGAAAGGGATGGAAGGGCAACCTGGGCCGAGATCGGGCCGAGCTGAACAACAGCAAGTTTGGAAGAAAAAGGAGCCTCTTTTCCAGGTCGCAATGGGCCGGGCCGTGTAGAAGGAGAATCAGCAACAGTATCAGGAAACAATTCGGCGTTCTTAACATAGCAAAATTCTTCGAGGTGGCCGAGATGTCGACAAAACGGACAATAAGGCGGAATTTTTTCGTACTCAACAACGAGCTCTTTTCTCGTCCCATCACAACAAACGGCAAACTTCCAGAGACGAGTTTCTTTTATATTAAGACTGACACAAAACCGAGCAAAATCCCCTCAAGTTTTTTGAAGCGCCGGACCATCCGCTTTTAGAAAGTCTCCCACCACGCTGCCAATTGTTCTTAAAGATCCCAATTCGAACCATTCAAGAGAAAGATCCCAAATACGGCTTCCAAACTTTTTATTTAATCGTGTTCATGCTTGTCTTGAGTTTGTATTACTGCATTTTTTGATGATTTGTGTTTAGAATTCATGGGTCTAATGCCTATATGAGTTTAGAACCATCAATTGACATTATTGGGAGTTGGGATTGACATTCCAACTAATAGATTAAGTGTTCGATGAAATGCAAGTTGATCGTGGTAATGATTCTAGAGCCCTAGACCCCCATTTTATTAATCTTTTCAAGTTATCGGTTTCATTTCTCGTAATTTAAATCATCGTCTTAGATATTACAACTTTTAAAACCAAAATTTGATCGTGTGTTTAGAATAACTTTTCGTTGTTTTCTCATTCAAGAATCAAACACGAGAATTACTTCTGATTAGTCTTCCTCGAGAGATTCGACTCGAGTCAAACTTAACACTTACAATTGCTCTGTTCTCTTGCGGCCAAACTTTTTTTTTATATAATAAAAAGTAAGTGCAAAAAGTTCGATTCAACAATCACAAAATTTTTCTAACTTCTCTCTCGAGATAATTAGAATTGTAAATTAAATTATACGCCATTGTCCTCTCGACATCGCAATACATGCAATTCAACTCCCAATAGAAGAAAAGATAAAAGCTTACACAAACTCCCCATATCATCTCGATATACGTAATGATGAAAGTATGTGTAAGGCTAATATGGTATACCTCTCATTTGAAGAAGATATTGCATAACATGTTAAAAAAGTGATTAAGTGCTTAAACACACATTCACAACATGATATTCGAATATGATCATAGAATCATACAAATATAATATATCAATGAAAATTAATTAAGAAACTATTGTTCTTAATTTACGTCATGTTTTAAAATCAAAGCGATTAACCCGACATGGTAAATTCGAAACACATAAATATGTTCGAATATATCACGAGCAAACTAAAGTAAATATGAAAAGGAAGGATAATAACCACTACAAATCGAAGGATTTCTCCGTCTTCTTTTCTCGTGGATGGATGGACAGTGTTCCTCTACTCTCAAGCTCCTAAAGCTCCAAAGTATCCTCCAAAGATGAAAATATAGATATGATAGGTTCACCGAGTAGTCCATGTGAATCATCAGGATCTACTCCGATCGAATATACGCTTGTCCACAGTGTATCGATGACTTGAGAATGGCTAGTGAGAAGAAACACCCCCACTATCTGCACATTAATGGCATATATGAAACTCCCCGAATTTGATCTCTCTTCCTTTTTCAATACCACAGTCGTTGTCTCTCTCCTTCTGTATAGATCATTACGTGAAATTGGAGATGTAGTAGTGAAATTGAAAGAAAAAGGAATGAAAAATAAGAAGCGACTCCCTATTGAAGCCAGAGCCCCAATTGAAGAGTGAAAAATGAAAAATAAAAAGTAAATTATTTAAGAAAGTGAAAAGGACTGTATTATAAGGTCAACTGGGAGTATTTTTGTCATTTGACAAAAAACAAGAGTATTCTTTACAATTTCAAATAAAGAGACACACATGGACTCCTAAATGGGCCAAACCAAAAAAAATATATATAGTGGGCTTAGGTTATTTAGATATACCCTACTCCAACTCCTCATAGTGATCACCACCACCACCACCACCACTCTGCTCCGGCGTCTCATAGACACCACCATGCTTCGGCGCCTCGTGGCCACCACCGCGCTCCGCCACCTCGCAGTGGTAGCCAGCATGCCCATTCCCCCAAAAGCTGCATCCCCCAACCCTCGTTGGATATGATCAAAGGATTTATGAAACTGTATTATAGATGGCTTATTGGACTTATAAATATTTCCTATTTTCTTTATGGTCAATAATTTTATGATCATGAAACTTAATTATTCAAAAAAATATATAAATAATAATAATAATAATTATAATAATAATAATAACTCCAACAACCACCTGGGGTGTTACTTGTACACATGTTTTTAGGGTATATTTTGTAGTATTTTATATGCTATATATTATGTGTTTATTCTTGATTTCTAGATTTATTGGAAAACATTAGGCTTTGCTTGTTTTTATTGTTTTCATGTCAAAAATATAGGTTTTTGAGCATATTTAGAGCGAAGTCATAGGCGAACCCATGTTAGATGACCTAGGGATGGACGAGGACGAAAGAAATAAGAAAGGAGTAAAAATAGACGTGAAAAGATGTTGCACCTGACCCCGGAATAGAGACACCCAATCTAAGGTCGAGTGTGTCAGAACAACAAGCTGCAAACACCACCCAAGCAGGCACCTGAACATGCGGTTAAGTTTTGGTCGAGTGCATTGCAGATTAGGGGCAACGCCAGGCCACCCGGGTAGAGGGCCGAGTGTTACGGCGCAAAAATTTAATGGGTCACGATTTTTAGGTCTAATTAAGGTTTTGATCCTTATATATAGACTACACACGTAAATTGGGGTTTTGGCTTCAATAGGGGTTTCTTCTTATTTTTCGTTCCTTCTTCTTGCAATTTCATGACTACATATCCAATTTCACGTAACGATAAATTTGCTCTTAATGTTCAGACAGTGGGGGTGCCTCTTCTCACCAGCCATTCTTAAGTCGCCAGTACACTGTACTTCAGCGTATGTTTGGTCGGAGTAGATTCTGATGAATCACATGGACGACTCGAATCCATTCGCTTCCGGTTCATCTAGTTTGTTTTCAATCTTGAATGGTGCAGATCTCAAAGCTATATAGTTCTCTTGAATAAGGGTTGTACTAGAATCTACCTATTAAGAGCATGATTTTGTAGATCAGGCAAAAGACACTTGTTCATTCGGGCCTGGATGTCTGATTTGATTCAGATCTCGACGATGTGTGATGCCTGATTCGATTCAGGTCTCGACGTTGTGTTTAGTGAAGAAAGCAGACTCAATATTTTGCATCACGTTAGCTTTTTCCCTACTGAAACTGGTATAGAAAAGGTGCAGCTTATTAGAAAATTTTGACATTGGTATAGAAACAAACTGAACACACACTACTACAAAATAAGGATTTAACATCGGCAACTTAACATCAGTTTTAAGAAAATCGATGTAAAAAAATTCCACATCTGTTAGTTAAAAAACCGAAGTGTAAGAGAAAAATTCACATCGGCCTTTTAATAATTGACGAACATCGGTTGTTAGAAAAAACCGATGTGCAATTCTCCAAATTAGAAATGTTAAATTATGAATTAAAGTAAAAAATATAATATTAAGAGCTCCAAATCCACTCCCCAAAAAATAAAATCCTGCTTGCTCCTCTCCCCTCCTTACATCCCAAAATATCCAAACCTCATTCGACCTTTGGAAATCAAATTTTAAACCTCCCCACCAGGCCGCCTCTCCCTTTGGTTTTGCCATTGGATCTCCTTTCGTTTCCGAACCGCTGCTTTTCCAAAGTTGAAATTGTAGAAGATAATTGGTGATTAGGGTTTGTTAGTAGGGCTGTAAACAAGCCGAACCGAGTCGAGCTTTAGAGAGTTTAAGCTTGCTCGTTTATTATCGAGCTCGAGCTTTTTAACAAAAATATCGATGGCTCGCGAGTTTTTTCGAGTTTAATCGAGCCTAAACGATCTCAAAAGATATTGATTATTAATTAAATTATTCTTTACTTTATTATAAAAATAAAATAAAATATTTCTTAAATTGTATAATACACCTATTAAAATACGTAAACAAATAAACTTATATATATATATATATATATATATATATATATATATATATATATATATATATATATATATATAATATATTTCATATGAACAAGTATAAATATTATAATTAAAATCAAACTATTATTTTAATTTATATGAGTTTAATAACAAACTCACTTCAAAACTCACTAATGAACCCGCTCACGAGCTAACGAGCCGAATACCATGAACCTTGAGTTTGCTCGTTTATTAAATGAGCCTTTTTAAATGAGCTCGAGCGAGCTTTTATCGAGTCGAGTAGCGAATAGATCAAGAACTGTTTGGATCATTTACATCCCTATTTGTTAGTATCAGTATCTACTAGAACAATAGGGGCGCGTTCGATTGAGATGATATCACGGGATAAGGCCGCTTATCCTGTGTAGTAGCACGTTCGGTTGAGCTGTTGCCTGCCCGAGATAAATGGAAGGCCCATTTACTGATCCGTGGTTCATGTGATAAATAATCCCAGGGGGTCGGATATAATTATCCCATTTAATGACTGACGTGAAATGACTTTTCTATCCCTAAACAGTAACATTTTTTTGACACATTTACCCTGATGGCCTACTGTAATTATGAGAGCTCCTCCATAGAAACAACTTCTCACTCTGAAGAACCCTAACTCACCAGATTGAGTTGCCGCTCTTGGTTGAATTTCCCCATCTTGCATTGAAAAAGCTCCAAGAACCTACAACTGGCGATAATTGAGGATTGCTGTTGAGACAAAGGTAATACACCCTCATCCGTACATCTGTGTCGGTGTTTTTTCCTTTTTTGAATGTTACTGTGTTAAATTTCTAGCCGTTCTTAGTTTCCTTTGTACCCGTGTCTCCATGCTTATGTGTCTGTATATACACCCATAGCTCTTTTGCCCTCTAGCTAACTGGTGGAATTGATGAATTGCTTTCTGCACATTTAGAGGTCCCGCAACGTATGATGGATATTGAACAGGAAGATGTATAGTTTGTTGTTATTGTTGAGGAGATAATTAATTTGGTTAAAATATTTTTATTCTTTATTAATTGTTACTTGAGTTATGTCAAAGCACCCTGAGGGTGCCGACGCTGAGTTCATTGGATTATTCATTACAAAATGGCTGAGAGGTTGCCCGGTCAAATAAACGTTATGCATTGACTTATTAAGATCAGCGACACAACATGCATTAAGAACCTACGGATGGATAGAAATGTATTTGGTAGGCTATGTTTTTTACTCGAAAACGTAGGTGGGTTAGTCCACACCCAAAATGTGCAGATAAGTGAACAAGTTGCAATATTCTTGTCTGTGTTAGCTCATCATAAGAAGAATCGTAGTCTAAAATTTACGTTCTTGAGGTTTGGACACACAATTAGCATAAATTTCAACCGTGTCCTTGATCCCGTCCTTAGGTTACACACTATCTTAGCAGCTGAACCTACTCCGGTAGATGAATCTTGCACCGATGAAACATGGAGGTGGTTTAAGGTGAAAATTCCAACAATGTATATTACCACATTATTCTAGTTCATATGTATAAGCAACGTAGTTTAGTTCACCCACGTATGTCAACGAATTATTATGCAATCATTTTATTTCGTAGGGCTGTTTAGGCGCCTTAGATGGAACTTACATTTTAGTGAGGGTCCCACTAACCCATCAGCCTTGTTATAGAACTCGGAAAGGAGGAGTGGCTGTAAATGTACTTGGTGTTTCAGATCAAAACATGAGGTTCGTATACGTGCTTACTGGCTGGGAGGGTTTGGCAGCTGATAGTCGAGTCTTACGTGATGCTATCGGCAGGCCGAATGGGCTTTGAGTGCCTTCAGGTAAGATCTTTTACTGGAGGTGGTACTTAACTAATATTGATATTATTGGCACTCTCGAACACTAATTCAGGGTTGTTCAAGTAATTACTACTTGTGTGATTGTGGGTACGCCAACGGGCCTAGATTTCTAGCACCGTATAGAGGGGTTAGGTACCATCTTAAAGATTGGTCGAACGGTCCATCATCTCCTCAAGATTATAAAGATTTATTCAAATTGATGCATGAAAGAGCAAGAAATATAATTGAAAGATCATTTGGATTATTAAAGCAAAGATGGGCAATTCTACGCAGCAATGCAATCTACCCCATCAGAACTCAAAACCGAATCATCATGGCATGTTGCCTCTTGCATAATTTCATCCGTGAGGCAATGGCTGTTGACCCGTTGGACTTGGAAGATACGGAGGAGAGAGCTGACACGGTTAAGGAACATCAATACGATTATGTTGACCAGGTGCAGCCTATGGAAGAGTGGACAAATTGGAGGGAGTCAATGGCTGTGTCCATGTACAACGAGTGGAGGGGAACATGACTGTTATTCTACCTTCATAGTCGAAATTGTTATTTTTAATTGTCGACTTTTGCATTTAGGCCTGGTTTATTGTTTAGTTGAGCCATGAGGGTGGAATTGGTTTAAACTACATACTGTACTGTAAACTGTATCGACAAACTTGAGTTGGGCATTTATGTACCCACTCTTTTATTGTTATCATTACTTTTTTTTTATTTATGGAACTTGTTGTTTAGTCTACTTTTTGTGAAAGGGTGCCTTCACAAACTAATAGCTTAGATAACAGACTTTCGGATTCTGTTTTAATTTTTCATGTCTTGATGATCCCATTCTATAAATGGATGTATTATATTCAAATTTCATATTTCCAGGTACCTCTATGGAATTGTTTGCTAGTGTGGGGAAGTGCACACAACCAAGAGGTTCTCGACATGTTTGGAGCCAGGAAGAGGAGAAAGTGCTGGCCCAGTTACTGAAGGACCTAGTTGTGTGTGGATGGAAATGCGATAATGGCTTCAGACCCGGGTACACTCACGTACTGGAGCAGCACATGTCCCAAGCATTTACGGGCACCGACATTCGAGCCGAACCTCACATAAGTTCCAAGATTCATGTGTGGAAAAAGCACTATGGTTCTTTGACTACGATGCTTGGTCGGTCGGGATTTTCTTGGAATGAAACATCTAACACTATCGGCGTGAAAGACGATGCGCACTGGAATTAGTTTGTTAAGGTCAAATTATTCTGAAATATGTAATTATTTATGTGTTAAAATATGTTAAGGTCGGATTTATGTTAATATTTACTTATGTGTGTGTTATAATAATATTTTTTATTATGATTAAAAGTGAATGTACTACATACCTTTTTTTTACATATACACAAATTTATCAATATTTATGTAATAAGTTACACACATGCCTTTATATGGTAATATGTTCATAAAAATAGCAAGATTATGACATCATAATACGCATAAGGTAAAGCGGGTAATATTTGTACTTTGTGTATGTGATATCACATTTTTTTGTATGTCACAAATAACATTTACAATTATCTAATAACCCCATAAATATAATTATATATTTGCTGGTACATGACAGTTCAGTTTCATATATATATATTACTTGTGTTTGCATAGTAATTGAGCTCTGTGCCTCGCTTGTGCTTGAGTTTATTACTATTACGGGAGGATGAAAATGCAAAAATGATGTGATTCAAGTCATGGCCATTGTATGGCGATTGGTGGGAGATCTTCGGCAAGGATCGAGCTACTGGTGAGAACGCCCAGGGGTTTGCAGATGCTGCTAATGAGTTGCCCCGTCATGACCAACCTAATGACTTACATAATGATGGACCACCGGCTGACGTGCATGGCAGTCCATCGACGAAATGTCAAAATAGTAGGAGTAGACCGTGTGAGAGCAGTTCAACCGCTCGAAAAGGGAAAGGTAAGAGAAATGTTGAAAATGATCCATTTCAGGAGCGTGTGTACCAGTTGCTCGAGGGCTTTTGTGAGAAAACAGATAGTCATCTTGGAGATCTGGCCGAGCATATTAGATACTGATAATCGAGAAATTGTGCTTTATTTAATGGTTTAATTCCTATATTTTTATGTGCTTAATATTCTTATATATATTTATTTCTCGCATATTTATTATTATGAGTAGTCGAGCACCAATTGTGTATTTCTCTTTTATTTTACAGTAATTAGGTGCTAAATTGTTGATTTGAAGAATGCATGAGAGTTGCACGAGGAAACGAGAGACAAAACGGGCGAAGAAAACAAAGAAAGGACGATTATGGACTTTCTAAATGGGTTATCGTTGGAATCAACCGTTACAGAAAGTACCGCTGACTGCTGCCTACAAGAACCGATGTCGTTCGATGTACCTGCCTACAGAGCTCTCTGTCGCGTCGACATCGCGTCAGTCGACGCGGAACCGACGTTAGCAGATGCGAGCGCACCGGCCTGGCGCTGGGAGTCCTATTTCTGTGAGGAAACCGGTATGGAAAGTGCAGAACTGACATAGAAGGGGCGGAAATCCTATTTTAGCCACGGAACTTGTTCTCCAAGACATCTAAACCTATAAATACCTCTTTTTAACACAAAAAATGTCTTGAACATTAATCCTAGGGTTCCAAGACACCAAAAAGGAGTCCAAAACACCCAATTCAACCATCCATCAAGAGCTTGAAGGTTGAAGACTCAAGATTCAAGATCTAAGCTCTCTTATCCCTTTCTTATCTAGAATTATGTCTTCTTATTTATTTTTCTTCTTTTATTTCATAAACTCCATTAGCGAGTGATTGTTTTATCTAGTCCTAGGGATGTTGAAACCCTCATGAAATTATGTTTTAATTAATTTATGCGTATTTCTTTCGTTCTTCATATGAGATTGTTTGTGTTATCTTGTTTACATATCATGATTGCTATATTCATGACATGATTTCTTAATTCTTAATTTGGATTGGCCACCTAGATTAGGGATTTGGTTATCAATTGCTAGAAAGAGAACTGCTTCCCGTGTAATTGTCGTAGTTTCGATTTCTATGAAGCAACTAATGGTCTCGTATCATTAGGTGTAACACAACATAAGTTAAATAAACCGAGCTTATGAGTTTATTGCTTAGATTAACCTATTTGCCTGATTCTTAATGCTGTTGGTGGATTAAATCTAGAGAGCTTATTCTAGATTGTTCATTAATTAGAGTTAATTAAAGAGCTTGTTTTAATTAAATACACGGTAAGGGCAAATTCGAGTAGCAGAGCTTATTGTTACTTAGGGTTTTTAGTCTCATATGATGAGTGGATTATAATATTACAATTGGTTAGATGAATTGAACGATGGTGGAAACTGAACTAGGACTGGAAAGTTATTTATTATTATATGTTATTTTCTTATTTGTTTCGTTATTTGATTTTAATTATTTTCTTTAGTTATTTAGTTTTCTTAGATTAATTAATATTCTTCACCCCCATTTTCTTAGTTTATTAAAATACAAGAAAATCACAAATTAATCCACACTCCTCGTGGGATCGACCCTTGCTTGGCACTGCTACTAGTTAGTCGAGGAAGTCGAGGAACTTTATAAATATTATTTTTGACGCTTCAACGACGAGCGGTCAAATTTTGGCACCGTTGCCGGGGAGTGGCGCGTATTAAATTGTGATTTGACGTATTTTTATATTTTTAATTTTATTTTTTAAATTTCATTTAATAAAAAAAATATATTATTTTCGAAATTAATTAAATAAAAAATCAAAAAGAAATTTTTTTTTTTTGGAATGGCAGCGTACTCTCACCAATTTTATGCTTATAATGCTATGTACGGAATGGAGAGACAACCTTTTGGGCATGACGAATCGCGCTTTAATCATCAATTTCCACAATACTATCCCGAGCCATTGGTTGAAAGAAATTCCAGACCATCGCTAGAGGATTTGGTGAAAGCAATGAAGGCTAAGCAGGCTATGGAAAGGATCCCTCCGGTTCGACCATGCAGATTGTGTCAAACATTTGATCATGTTACCGATGAATGTCTAACGCTACAAGCTAGGATCGAAGCAAATTGAAGCAATCGAGGTCGCTGTGAAGATTGCGGATTCTTTGGAGGTCGCTGTGTCACGTTTGGAGGTTTTCTAGGTCACTGATCTCTATTTTTGAGGTTAGTACCACCTTTATTTGGTAGTTCAACTTTTTAGACTTATCAAATTGGCGCCGTCTGTGGGAAAGAGAGACATCGAGTCTTTGAGCGAAAGGCGTGAGAAGCTGCACAAATCAAACATGAAGGAGAAGAACATAACACCGAGAGTTCTGGATTACGCGTCTGGATCCAACAATAAGAAGAAAAAGAATAGATTCCTACATCTTGACGAGAAAGATGTCCCGGAGGATGAGCAGGAGTACCCTCGCGTGGGTTCTCTGATTCGAAGCGCGGGCAATACACCTCCACCTTCTCCTAAAAAGCAAGTTGGGAGAGGGCTGGTGGAAGAGGTGGAGAAGTAGATGCCTGGGGTAGAACCACAAAAATCAATCCCCGAGGCAACAGGAGGAGGAAATGCGCCGAAGGAGACGCCCGATCAGGGCAAGAAGGGATTCTTGGAGGGGCTTATGGACTTCGTACCTGTCAAAAAACAGGAAGAGTTACGTAAGTATCTGGAGTGCGAGCTGAGCAGGGGAAAGGATAAGAGCGAGAAGTTAAACGTTGATAAAGAGGGCGAGCCAACGGTTGGAGAGGAGAAGAAGAAGAAAGAYCTCGGTAAGAGAAAGAAAGGAGATATCTCTAGTTCCTCCTCATCCGTGGATTCTTGTGTTCATACGCGGAGGGGAATAAAACTGAGGCGAGATCGTTACAAGAGTAGAGGTCGCAAACATCACAAAGGCGATAATGAGAGCGATACCCCTACCTCAGACTCGAGTAGTGACTCCGGTGGGAGGTCGCGGAAAAGTGGTAGAGGTCATAAGGGGAAAATAGAAGAGTGCGAGGTGGGGCCACACACTAAGGCCTTCCGAGAGTTGCAAGAGGCCATGCTGAAGTTGCAGAAGCGGATGGATGGAGAAAGCCTGGAAGGGGAGGAAGAGCATCCCTTTTCAGAAGAGCTGATGCACGCGCCGATGCCTCGAAATTATAAGGAGTTAGATTTTCAGTACCAAGGAACGACTGATCCAGTCGCACACTTGCAGCTGTTTGAAAACGCGAGGATGACGCATAACTACACGGGGGCTGTGGCGTGTCGAGCCTTTGTATCCACCCTGAGGGGGATCGCACAGAATTGGTTTTACCAACTCCCAAATGGTAAAATTACGAGTTATCAGGTGTTGCGAGCTGCCTTCCTGAAGAAGTTCTCCAGCGTCAGGCAGAGTGCGAAGACAGCCCAGTCGTTCTTCACAATGGTGCAGCGACCTGATGAGACGCTGAAACAGTATGTTAATAGATTTACCAATGCTACCTTGGAGGTTCCTACCGCTACGGATGAGATGAAAGCTGGGGCTTTGCATCAAGGTTTGAGGAGGGAAGATTTGCGGAGGTCGTTGGTAAAGAAAGAAGCTCGCACGTACGATGAAGTTCTCGCGAGGTGCCATAAGTACGTGCAAGTAGAAGAGGAAGAGGAAGAGCACCGACTGCGTTTCGGTAGGGAGGTCGTGAGCACAAGGGAGAAAGCGCRTGAGAGAGAACCGAGGAGAGAGCATAGAAGAGGCATGCGCGGACTCTTGGCCTCAAATGCCGGGGTCAGTGCGAGTCAAGAGCCGAGTATGAAATTCTYGAAAGAGGAGGATTTTACACCACTAGCTATAGCACAAGCTAAGGTGTTTGGTGTCATGGAACGCTCGGTACCTGATCTAATACGGTGGCCGGAGGATTGCACGCCCGCCCAACACATCCAAAAACTGTCTCCTTTTGTCGTTTCCATAATAATTACGGGCATTTCACAGAAAAATGCCGACATCTCAGGGAGAAGATAGAGAGACTTATAAGGGCGGGGCATCTAAAGAAGGTAATCTACAAGGAGAAGGAGCCGGGCGAGCATAGGAGGATATTGCCTCCACCCCCACCGGGAGGCCCACCTCCTGATCAGGTCGCGAGACAGGGGCGTCAGAGAAACCAGGAGTTAGGGGGGCCCCGAGGAAATAAGGGGAGGATAAATATGATTTAAGGGGGCCCAACGGATGGTGATTCCAATAACGCGCGCAAGAAGCACTTAAAATCGGCTCGCAATAGAACATGGGAGGTCGCAAGCGTTAGTAGGCAGCCACAGGTTGTGGGGCCAGTCATATCTTTTGGCCCCAATGAGAGGCGTGGCCTACAAGAGGATCATAATGATGCGCTGGTGATTGAAGCAGAAGTAGCGGGCTATGAAGTTAGTAGGATCTTTGTAGATAATGGGAGTTCGGTAAACATTATCTATACAGATTGCCTTGATCAAATGGAGGTGGACAAGAGGGTGCGATCCGTGAATACACCCATCTATGCATTTAACGGAGCACAGGTGAATACAGAAGGAGAGATGACATTAGAAGTAGTGTTGGGAAAGGGTACGGGCCGAATGAAGAAAGATTTGAAGTTTCTGATCATCCGCGGGAGGTCGGCCTACAATGTGATATTGGGGCGACCTGCTCTTAATGCGTTTCAGGCCGTAACGTCGACCTATCACATGAGCATAAAGTATCCGGTGGGTGACAAAGTAGGGGAGGTCATCGCTGAACAACAGGTCGCGAGGTCTTGTTACCAAATGGCGGTCAGAAGGGGATTGATGGAGAATAAACGAGAGAGAGATGGTGATCGGCCGGAGGGGATACTTAGCGCGAAAAAGATAAAAGAGCAAGAGACCTCTCTCCGGCCGAATGAAGAGTTAATGGAGATCTCCTTAGAGGAGGACCGGCCAGAGTATGTTACGAAGATAGGAACCTTACTATCTGAAACATTGAAAGATGAGATGATTAGCTTGTTGAGGGAATTCCGAGATGTATTTGCATTTGGGGAGAAGGAGTTGACTGGGGTTTCACCAGAGGTCGCGCAACATCATTTGAATGCGGACCCAGAGGCTAGACCTATAAAATAAAAGAGGAGGCATTTCGGACCCGAGCTCGATAAAATCATCGAGGAGGAAGTGCAGAAGCTATTAAAAGCTGGACATATCAGGGAGATTCAGTTCCCTGAGTACTTGTCCAATATTGTAATGGTGCCAAAGTTGGAGCAGAAGTGGAGGATGTGTATAGATTTTCGAGATTTGAACAAGGCCTGCCCTAAAGATCATTATCCTTTGCCGAGGATTGYTCAATTGGTGGACTCTACCTCTGGATGCGAGCTGTTGAGCATGATGGATGCTTCGCAGGGGTACCATCAGATACCTCTTGCCAAAGAAGATCAGCCTAAAGTGAGCTTCATCACTTCCACCGGTACTTATTGTTTTGTATCCATGCCTTTTGGATTGAAGAATGCGGGGGCGACCTACCAAAGGCTAGTGGATCGTATGTTTAAGGACCTGTTGGGGTCTACCATGGAGGTCTATGTGGATGACATGCTGGTTAAGAGCAGGCGAGCTGAAACGCATGTGGACGACCTGAGGAAGACATTTCTCATATTGCGGCAGTATGGGATGAAGCTCAATCCGAAGAAGTGTGCATTCGGTGTGAGATCGGGGAAGTTTTTGGGGTATATGGTAACAGAGCGGGGAATCGAAGTCAATCCGGAGAAGGTGCGAGCTGTTATGGATATGCCTCATCCCCGCACCGTGCGAGAAGTACAGATATTAACAGGACGGATGGCAGGTCTTAGCCGATTTATTTCTAGGTCGGCAGAGCGAGGTGTCCCTTTTTTCAGGGTGCTTCGAAAGGGATCTCGGTTTGAGTGGACGAAGGAAGCAGCGGATGCCTTTGAGGAGCTGAAAGAATATTTAGCAAAAATACCACTGCTGACTAAACCCATGCTAGGAGAAGAGCTAATTTTATACGTGTCGGTGGGTGAGGTCGCCGTGAGTTCGGTGCTGATAAGAGAGGAGGAAGGAGTACAAAAACCCATCTATTATATTAGCAGGATGTTGCGGGGTGCCGAGTTAAAGTACACCGAGCTCGAGAAAGGAGGTTTCGCGCTAGTTACCACAGCAAGAAAGTTGCGACCTTATTTTCTGAGCCACAGAGTGAAGGTGCGCACTAACTTGGCTTTGAAACAAGTCTTGGGCAATCCAAGTGTGTCTGGGCGTTTGGTGAAGTGGGCAGTGGAGCTCAGCGAGTATGACGTGGTGTATGAGCCCAGGACCGCCATTAAAGCGCAAGTGTTAGCAGATTTTTTGCAAGAGATGACAAAACAGGTCGATAAAGAGGTAGAGCTGAAAGCATGGACCTTATATACGGATGGTTCGACCATGGCGTCAGGGGCAGGGCTAGGCGTAGTTTTAACTAGCCCGGAAGGAGAAAGCTTGGAGTTTGCAGTTAAGTTGGGGTTCAAYGCATCCAATAATGAGGCCGAATACGAGGCGGTGTTGCAGGGAATCAAGATGGCTAGCGAGTTGGGAGCTAGAAGATTGTGGGCGTATACTGACTCCCAACTAGTAGCTCGTCAATTTGATGGTTCTTTTGAAGCTCGAGAGGAGCGTATGGCAATGTATTTGGGGAAATTGCGAGAGGAAGCAGCTCACTTTGAAGAATTTACGTTGGAACATTTACCGCGAGCTGAGAATACACGGGCA
The DNA here is from genome assembly GCA_014905375.1 of Phtheirospermum japonicum. Lineage (NCBI taxonomy): Eukaryota > Viridiplantae > Streptophyta > Magnoliopsida > Lamiales > Orobanchaceae > Phtheirospermum > Phtheirospermum japonicum. The sequence goes on from BMAC01001364.1 coordinate 51,574, forward strand.
GATCAGCTCGCCCAAATAGCAGGAGCATTAATGACCTGTGATACTCGGAAGGTCACATTGATGCAGTTGGATGCCAGCAGTATTGAGAGAGGAGTAGAGGTCATGGAGATTGATGACAAGGATGATTGGCGTGGGCCCCATTTGGGATGTCCTGCTCAAAGCGCAAGAAGGGGTGGAGAGGTTAAACACAAAGGATGCTAGAGTCGCAGCTCGCTTCTGTGTGCTAAATAATGAACCGTATAAGAGGTCGCGATTTGGACCTCTTCTGAAGTGTTTGGTGAGAGAACGGGGGATGGAGGTGCTGAAGGAGATACACGAGGGATACTGTGGGGATCATGCGAAGGGGAAGGCACTAATGAACATTACATTGCGAGCAGGTTTCTTTTGGCCTGGGATGAAGGCTATGGCTGGCGAGCTAGTTCGAACTTGAGAGAAGTGCCAAAAGCATGGTTCGATTATCCGCATACCAGCCGAGGAGATGATGGTGATGAGCTCGCCCTGCCCYTTTGCGCAGTGGGGGATTGATATTGTGGGTCCCTTTCCAAGAACCCCGAGTAATAAGGAGCATTTGGTGGTGGCCATTGATTATTTTACCAAGTGGGTGGAAGCTGAAGCCGTCACGGGAACTATCGAACAACATATAATGGATTTTCTTTTTGATAATATATTTTGCAGGTTCGGAGTACCGTGAATTTTGGTTTCAGACAATGGAACCCAGTTTAATGGGCGAAAGATGCAGAAGTGGTGCAAGGATATGGGGATGAAGCAGCGTTTTGCTTCCGTGGCGCACCCACAGGCTAATGGGCAAGTTGAAGTCACTAATCGAATAATTGTGCAGGGACTTAAGCTGCGATTGGAGAAAGCCGGCGGGCTCTGGGAAGACGAGCTCGCGTCTGTCCTTTGGGCCTATCGAACGACTCCCCGAACTTCCACGGGGGAGACGCCGTTTAGCCTAGTGTATGGAATGGACGCGGTCATCCCTGCTGAGATTGTGGGAGAGTCACAGCGACTGTTAGCATTTAATGTGGAGGAGAATGAGAGGTTAGCTAGCGGGGCTGTTGAAACGATTGATAAGATACGAGATAGAGCGGCAGCTCGGGTGGAACGCTATAAACAACGAGTGCAGGCTGCCTTTAACAAACACGTTAAACACCGACGGTTTCAGGTCGGTGACCTAGTTTGGAAGAGAGCTGATGCCTTGAAGGCGACCAATAAATTAGAGCCGAACTGGATTGGGCCATTCAAGGTAATCAAAGTGCTGCGAGGAGGGGCATACATCCTTGAGAATGCGAGAGGAAAGGTTGTACCACGAAGCTGGAATGTGTGCCATTTAAAGAAATATTATGCATAGAAGGAGTGCGGGAGAAGGTAACTCTGGACCGGAGGGCACTTCTCCCGCATGAAGCTCGTTGAAAGAAAAGTTATCAATTGAGGTGGGAGAGGGTAACTCTGGACCGGAGGGCACCTCTCCCGACCTGGTGATTTATGAATAAGTGGTTGTATGTTTTTGG
>BMAC01001364.1:54824-74594 GCA_014905375.1 Phtheirospermum japonicum
CTCATAACTTTATTCATTGCATTAATCAACTCGCTTGGTCGGGAGAAGTGCCCTCCGCGTCCAGAGTTACCCTCTCCCGCACCATATATACTTACAAAACATCAAATCATTAAGGTCGCCAGGTCGGGAGAGGTGCCCTCCGGTCCAGAGTTACCCTCTCCCACCAAAAACATACAACCACTTATTCATAAATCACCAGGTCGGGAGAGGTGCCCTCCGGTCCAGAGTTACCCTCTCCCATCCTCAGTCTTCTGCGCGAGCTCCCCAGCCTGTTTGTTTAGCTCGCTACTCAAGCGTGTCGTTTCATCCCTCAGGCTGTTGTTTTGACTGACGGAAATTACCAGCTGGTCTTCGTAAGCTTTCACCCTTTGGAGCGCTTTATCCAGCTCCCCTTTTGTCAATGACAGTTGCTTGGTCTGCTGTTCAGCTCGGGTGTTTAGCTCGTCAACGGTTTGCTGCAGATCGGCCCCTGTTGAGCGAGCTATGAATTCTTCCGAGAACTTGGCGAACAGGGGCTTTAGCTGTTGAAGTGCTTGCTCGTGAAGAAGGATTTCCACATCTGCAGCCGTATCCAATTTCGCCAGCACTTTACTCAAATCCGCAGAACTAGCAGAGGTTGTCGGCAATCCTTTTTGAAGACGACGCCTTTTTGTTTTTGGAGGGCTGGGGCTTGGACTGCGAGCTCTCGGAGCCTTCGCCTTGGGGTTGTTGGAGACGTTTGGCAGAGGTCGCTTGCCCTTATTCTTACCTCGGAGGACCAGCTGTGCCTCCTCCTCTTCATCTTCGACCAGTTTGGGTGCTGGTCGGGGGGCTTTTTCGGTGTTGCTGGAGATGGGGGCGGCGCGAGCTGTGGAAGAAGTAGCCTGCTTCTTCTTTTCCTCGCGGAGTTCAGCCGCACAGGAGTTGATGAAGGAAACTGAAAATAGAAAGATCATGTTATAATTTCGTTTTAGCACAAGTGAATGAATATAATTGTAAAACCTACAATACCCACCGAATTCACTCCTAGTAATGGCAAGATCTGGCTCCACCGGACGAGAATCGATGCCCGCGTAGCGGAACATGGCGGAGCGGTCGGTGATAAGAGCCAGGTCGAAGGGATGTCGGCTCCACTCCACAAGCTGTTCGAAATATTTCTGGTACAACAGGGGGTTTGCTTTGGGGTTTGTTGGTTTGATTTGAGGAGGAGTGTGATCTTTCAGCTCGGTTATAAAAGGCCAAGCTTCAGTATTATGGATAAAGAAAAAGTTTCTCTTCCATTCGTGGACTTTATTTGGGGGGCTAGTAAGGAACTTAGGTCGCCCTAAGCGGTAGGAGAGATAGAAGGAGTTTTGCTGGTATTTTACTTGAAAACAATAATGAAAGAAGCCAGGGTCAGCTCGGGCATTGTAATATTTACAGAGCAAGAGGTACCCGGCCAGGTACTTTATGGAGTTGGGAGTTAGTTGAAGAAGCGATATATTGTACATGTTAGAAATATCAACATAAAATTGGTGAGCGGGGAATCTAAATCCTGCTACCAATAATGTATCAAAAAGCGTAATGTGATTAGGAGGAAGTCGCATGGGGTCGGCATGCGGGCTATCGGGTAAAACTATTTTGGAAGTGAGAGGAAGGTTGAGAATACGCTTAAATTGTTCCAACTTTTTTGGGTCAGGAAGTAGCCAATAATTGTGTTTGATTTCTTTGGTTGTTAAGGATGACAAGGGGAGGTCGTCAAAGGAAAGGGATTCATCCACGGTTACAGGATTCTCCCGGAAGTGTGCGGTGGATGAAGGATCCCTCGATTCCTGAAGGGGGATGCCTTCTAGGATAAGGGGAACCTCAGGAACAAGAAGGGATAGGTCGCCAGAAGGGTTGCTGGCTGCGGTTTGGGCTCGAAGTTCTTCCTATGAGATATCACCCTCTGGCTCGTCACGAAGGCCAGAGGAGGGTAATGTTAGGGGTTTCGGCCTCGGTTCGATAATAAAAGGGTTTTCGGCGAGATCAGAATCGGGAGAGAGTGATTGGGTTAAGGGATTATTGTTGGATGTGGCTGATGATTGTTCCATGATAAATATATTCAGAAGGGGATAACACAGTAAATAAGCACAACTCAGCGAATACAYTCGAAATTTGAATGTATAATTAAATTTGAAAGGGAATCTGGGGACTTACACATATCGCCGAGCTCMTCCATTYTTGGTAAGCTYCGAATTAGTGGTGGATCCTGGGGTAGTTGTGATTTGGCGAGCTTTTTTGCAGAGCGAAAATGGTGAAAATTTTAGTTGAGATGAAGTAAAATGGTGAATTGGGGAGATGAAACGGTTTTGTATGGGGAGGCGGAAAAGTTGATGTGACAGATAGGAGCGYGATTAATTAGGGTTTGCAAAGGGAATGTTTTGGGCCTTTAATTCTTGGGCCCACTGAACTTATTATATGCCGAGATTTTAAGATTGCGCCGCGTGGCGGACCGCATTTAATGGAGCGTCAGTGGGATGAGACAGAAAGAAAGAAAGCGTGTTTTGACTTTATGGTTTTGTCATGATTATGGGCTTACATTTTTGAGGTCGGCTGGTGCAGTGGTTTCCAGGTCGCTTTATGAAAAAGAGGATTGAGCTCGTAAGGATGCATCTCGTGTGCCACTTAAGCTGTTGCCCTTGGGGACTTATGATTACTTTGAGAAGAGAGCTCGATACCTTTCAGGTCGCGTGAACATGTTGCGACCTGTCATAGCTCGGATTGTTGAAACTGGGTGATTCTGGTGCGAGCTTTGGTACGATACATTGCTGTTTCGTTCGTGTGCTTGTTTAATACTTTTGAAATTTTATGTTTACATGTCCTACCTGATTTCATACCTCAATCAGCTAGAACATGGGGGATTAGCTGATACGGACCAAAATAACTACACGTGAGGTTATGTGATAATCGTGACTATTTATGGAAGGCGACCTCATTTCTTAGGGAGGGTGTACCCCTGGGAGGTGGGCGAGCTGTGGTGATTCGAGTGGATTGTTTTGTGAAGAGTAGCGACCTGTAGTATGGGGATGACTTTTCATACAGGGTCGCGATCTCTTGTAATCTGGGCTGAGTACTTGAGCCTGTTTTGTGGATCTAATATATGTGAGTCATTATGGGCCTGGTGGGCTGTATGCCCCGGCTTAATTGGGATATCTATGGAGAAGTTTATTATTTATGGGAACTTACCAAGTATGAGGAGTCTTAATTGAGAGGCGATTGTGGAATCCTGATGTAAGTAAAATTCTTATTACGAAAGGTAACCCTAGATATTGGGAATCTTCTCCCATCCCTATAAAAGGAGCCCTTGGCTTCTTTCTTAAAGGTTAATGCTTGTTTACGCATTTTTACTATCTGAGTGCACTGATATTATTGAGGGAGAGAAGAAGTGTGTTTTTCGCTTATTAACTTAAGCGTCGGAGGGCCTTAACGGGCTCGAAATCCGGCCCGTTCTAGGCGTTGTTTTGCAGGAAGTCGAGGTCGCTGTGAAGATTGCGGATTCTTTGGAGGTCGCTGTGTCACGTTTGGAGGTTTTCTAGGTCACTGATCTCTATTTTTGAGGTTAGTACCCCTTTTATTTGGCAGTTCAACTTTTTGTACTTATCAGTGAACATTTGTAATTTACATGTATAACGCAAATTTGGTAATATTTGCAAACTGTAGCTAAAAGTGAATTAAGTTAAAATAAAGTGTTCGGTGAATAAGTTGAAGCTAAGGTTTTGAGTTTTTCCCCCCCGGCAAAATGCAAAAATTGGTTTTGAAATTTTTGGCAAATACTCTGTATATTCTAATAAAGTTAGAATAGTTTAGGGAGATTACTCTAGCATTTCCGAGCTTTGTAATGGAAACTGAAGTTCCCGATTCAGAGCTCGTCTGTTGAAATCACAGATATTTTCAAGGAATTTCTCAATAAAATATTCATATTTGTGATTTTCTCTATTAATTATTTTCTTTTCTATGAATTCCAATTTATATGCACGAATCCAGATAATGATTAAATAGGAAACAAAAAAAAGAAGTTGCTGAAAGGTAGTATTTGGCTCATCCGGGGGAGAATTTGCACGACGGCGATAAGGTGGTTTCACGAGAAACATTTTGCTGCAATGGAGTCTAACGGCACCAAACTCCTTCATGTATGCGGCTTATGTTTATTAAGGCTATGTCTCAACAAGAGTGTCGATGGGAGCATGTTGTCTCAACTGGTTTGTTGTTCGTGTTTAGGGTATTGGTCTTTGCTATAAAGCACATTTTTATTTGAGTCGTTACTGTGGCTTTTAAATTTTACTAGATTTCTTGAAAGGGAAGGATATTGGGAATGGTTTTGAGTTATTTTTTGGCTATTTTAAATTTTTGAGTAATTTCACTTGGTACATTTTATGTTACTATTGTTACAGTAAAATATTTTGCTTAAATGAGATATAATTATTTATTTTTTAAAGTATTTTGTATCATCGGTTTGACATGCTTTACTTTTCTAATTACTAAAGTACATAAACCAATTATAAACAAACTGGAAACCATATAAAAACACATGTTTTGACATGATTCACTCTCCCAATTATTAATGTATAGATACCAATTGAAAATAAATCAAAAAACATATAGAAACATAAGTTTTGACAAACTTCACTTTCTCAATTATTATAGTATATAAACCAACTGAAAATAAACTGTAAAAGATATAAGAAAACATGATTTGACTGAGTTTACTTTCCCAATTATTAGGGTATATAAACCAATTGGAAACAAACTGGAAATCATATAGAAACACATATATTTGAAATGGTTTATTGTTCTAATTATTAAGGGTAAAAACCAATGAAAATCATATAGAAACACATTAAAATGGTTCACTTTTCAATTATTAGGGTAAAATTCATGTTGGAAACAATATAGAAATAATAGAGTTCGCTTTCTCAATTATTAGGACATAAAACAAGTTAAAAATAATATAAAAGCAACATGGTTCACTTATTAGGGTATAAAAATAAATTAGAAATAAGATAAAAAAACAATATAAAAACAATAAAGTTCACTTTCTAATTATTAGGTTATTAGGGTATAGAAATAAGTTAGAAACAAGTTGTAAATAATATAAAAACAATAAGATTCACTTTCCCAATAATTAAGACAAAGTTCACTTTCCCAAAACTTTCCTAATAATTAGGACATGATTTACTTTCCCAATAATCATGACATGATTCACTTTCTCAAAAGCAATATAAAAATAAATAGAGAACACTTTTCATATTATTAGGTTATATAAAAACTAAAATGATTCACTTTCGCAGTTATTAATTACAAGTTAAAAATAATATAAAAAAAGAAGGTATTTTTGAAAAAAATAGGTATATTAAAAAAAATTATGTATATCGATGATAAAAAAAATAAAAATAATTTTTTTTCAAAAAAAAATTGAATATTTTATACTTATCTCTTTTTTTAATTTAATTCCAATAGCCCAGTACTAAACTTTCATTCAAACCCTTTCGTACACACTTACACTTTTCCGACTTTTATTTCCCAACACTTAGAAGCCATTTGAATTCGCTTCTTTTTACTCAACTTAGCCTTTTTAAACATTAGGATTCTCAATTAAACGTACGCTTTATCACTTTTCATGATTTGTGTTGGAGTTTATTTATTTTTATTTATTTTATTTATTTATTTATTTTGTTAAATTAAGAAACTCAAACCCAAAACCCACAATTCTTTTCCCATACATTCTTATTCAACTAACCACATACACTCTCATCTAACAATATGAAGATATAAGAGCTAAAATCAAGCTTGGCTAACCGGAAATGGGGTATAGGCTCAAGGGGGTTTATTTGTGATATTTAAGTAGCTTATATATTTAGATATGGTCGGAATAAAGTTGATATGTGTGCCTCGATGTCATTTCCAAATTCAATCATGTACGAGCAAAATCAACCACCTCAATGCAATTTCTATATAAATGCAAGCAAAACCGATAATTCACACAAGGCTACTCACTAGTTTGCACCGGTTTTTTGGAAGATAAAACCAAAATAGCTTTTAGAGATTTTCAATCTTTTCACGAGTAAATGTTGAGTATATATATAGAGTCAGGTTTTGGACGAAACACAAAAATTCAGCTCCTTACACAAGAGGGCATATATATGTAAAAACCCGATGAGTAAACTATTCAAACTTCTAAGCATGTGGTGATTGCTCAACAATGTACTAAACTCACACAAGACACAAAAACGACTCAACCATATAAATGCGCAATTAGTAAGCGTCACTTCGCCAAGGCTCAAGTTAATAAAGACAAATCATACTTTGTAAAACCCGGACCCTAACCACCTACCCACCTCACACTTAAACCATGCAATGCCCTCATTGTATTTTAATGAAAAACAAGTAAAAAGAGGGTGAGATAAAAGCTTCCTTAACCGAGCGAGTTTTGGGTCGAGCTCGATGGGGTCTACTTAAGCATCCAAGCAAAAACCGAGCACGACTTATTTCTCATGGCTCCATGAACACTACTAACTTATCAAATCAACCAAAGTTGGAGTTGGAAAATAAACATTCTAAAAGAAAATCAAAAAGAAAGTAAGAAAGAAAGAAATGTAAAAATAAAAGAAATAAAGAAAAGAACATGGGTTATCTCCCAAGAAGCGCTTATTTTACGTCATTAGCTTGACGAACTTCCTTCTTGATCATGGTGAAGTTGATACGAGATGATCCACTAAAGCAATAACCTCCTTGTCGGGTGCTTTTGGGACTATCCTCTTGTCATGGATTTGATTCGTCCTTTCCTTATAGATACGAGCATTTTCATATTGAACGTTTCGAAGCTCGTCTAACTCCTCTACTTGCAACATTCTCTCTAGACTGACCTCCTTCAAATCCATATTCGTGGCTTTCACTATCTCCTTAAGATTTGGACTCAAGCTCCTTTGGAATTCTCAAGAAGGTTTGGCATCATCCTCCAAAAAGATATTATGCATACAAGTTGAAGGGATAATTCCCTTAATATTTCCAAGACTCCAACCTATTACCCTTATGAGCTTTAAGCACTTCAATCAACCGCTCCTCTTCTTCCAAATAGATATGCTTGAGGTGAGATGGGAGAGGCTTAAGCTCGGGCTTGTGCTTCCTCTCGACCTCATTGGGGGCTAATTCGAGCAATTCAACGATCCCCTCAAGATAATTTTCAAGCTTTTCAATGGGTTCAACTTCCAACCTATCATCAATAATCTCCACCTCCCCCTCTAAAATTCTGTTGAGGGGCTCAAGATAATTTTCAAGCTTTTCAATGGGTTCAACTTCCAACCTATCATCAATAATCTCCACCTCCCCCTTTAAAATTCTGTCGTTGCCCTCAACGACACATATACTATCCCTCTCACACAATCCTTTGGCACATTGAAACATAATTGAATCGTCATTACGAACAAGGGCCTCATTTCCCTCACAACAACCTTCAACACAAACTCCCGGGCCAAACTCCTCCTCATTGCTCTCTTCCTCACTATAAACTTGTTCAACCAACTCTTGAATCACGTCAACAAGTAAGCTATCCGCATAGTAGATGCTTGATGGAATAGATGGCAAGTTAGGCATAGAAAACGTGACCGATTCACCCGCTATGGACAAAGTGAGATTTTTCTTCCCAACGTCTATCAAATATTGAGTTGTAGCCATAAATGGGAGGCCTAGCAAGATAGTGTGTTCGGTGCCATCATTCTTCACCATACCAACATCCAACACCACGAAATCTACCGGAACCACAATCCCTCCAAATTGTATAAGAACATCCTTGACCATCCCCTTTGGGTATCTAATTGACCGATCGGCCAATTGTAAGCAGATTTGTGTCTCTTGTATAAGAGCAAGTTCCAATTGTTCGTAAATCGAAAACAACATCAAATTAATACCCGCCCCAGAATCAAGCATTCCATTAGTGACTTTTCCATTCCTAAGTGTGATATCAATACAAAATGAGCCGGGATCTGCCTTCTTAAGAGCCAAGAGAGAAAGGTCACAAACCACAATTTCCTCCTTAGATAGATAAACTCTCTCATTCATAGCGCTCTCAAGCTTCTTGGAGGAAAGATCCTTGAAGAACTTGGAATAAGCGGGCATATTCCGGATGGAGTCTAACAAGTGAAGAGTGATGTTTACATTGGACAATAAATCATAGAGCTTTTGAAATTATTCACCCTTCTTAGCATTTTGTAGCCGGGATGGATAGGGCAAAGGGGCCTTAGAATTTGGTTCCTTTTAAGGGTTCGAAGACTTGTAGGCCATCGGGAAGTTTCTTTGCCAAAGCAAGACCCACAAGAGTAGAATCGGGAGGAGTAAGAACATTCGGAATAGAAACTACCTCCTCCTCGGACGGTGGGATAACCTTATTATCAACCACCCACCACTTCTAAGGGTCGTGACTGCATGAGCTTGCGAAGGTTGGCTTGAAAATTTGCCTTTCTCATTAGCTTGTTTTAGCATATTCACATCACCTTCTAATTGCCCATGTCGTAGCCTCAAGAGCATTGTACCTATCATCAAACAAAGCCAACATAATGGAAAATGATCGCATTTCTTGCATAATGACCAAGAGACTCGGATCAGAAGGTGGAGTAGGAGTATTCACCGGAATAGGCGGACGAGATGGACCCGCACGAGGATTAACACTCGTATTTGTATTGGCATAACTAAAATTCGGATGCATGTGGTTGCTAGGATGATAAGGAGGGTTGTGATTCGGTGGACGAGCAAAAGATACCCTAGAAAAGTTGGGTTCCCTTTGATACCCTTGAACCCCACATGCTTCCTCCGATTGAGGCATCAAAATGTAGAAAGAGGGATTTGAAGGACAAGATGTGGTATCATGACCAAATATTCCACACGACGCACACGGAGGATCCGGGCTTGGTCTATAGAACTTAACAATTTGATCCTCCATAGCCACTATTTCCTTTTCCAACTCAAGCTCTTTAGGGGAAGAAGCTTCACTTACTTCATTAGCACTAGTATACATCGCTCGAGAAGACTTTTGTTGAGAATCTTTGGCTAAAGTGGTGAAAATCTTGTGAACCATTTGAGGAGGTCGATCCTTCATATTTTCCCCCACCGAAGTGTCACCATATATTTGAAATGTGTGTCCAACGCCTCATAGAAAATTTGGATTAATAGATCTTTGCCATATGATGATGTGGACAACTCGCGATAAGATCTTGGAAATGGGCCCAAGCCGAGTGGAATGGCTCATTTTTCATTTTCTTAAACGAGATAATCTCGATCCTCAACTCGGCCATCTTTTCATCGGAATAATAATGGTCCAAAAATATCGCCGAAAGCTCATCCCACGTATGAATTGAGTTGGAAAAACCCGTCGGCCACCTGCATAATTCACCTACCAAAATAATTTTCCTCCTCAACAACCTAAAAGAAAAACAAATCACCAACCACATCTGCAAATCGTGCAAATCCACCACCGCTGAACGATCACATCCGACCGGAGAACTAATATCAAGCAACTTCATCCGTCCAGAAGAATCAAGGCATCAAGCCCAAGTTCTTGCTCTCAAACATCAATAACGGCCATTCTCTTTCTACGAGGTATAATAGCTTTAATACTCAACTTAATTGAATTGTTTGGGAGTTGAATTTCAGGGAAATCGAAGGAGGTTGTTGGTTTCAAGCAATTGAGCAAGTTTGGGAGTTGAGTTTGAGAAGCACATTAGGTGTTCGATGAATTGTCTAAAAGAGCTTATTGCCCGAATTTTCATGTTTTTCAATTTATAATGGCTTCCGGATCTCGATCAAGGCGAGGAAACAATACAAGTAAAGGCAAGGGAGTGAGCCGGGGGAGGGAACCAAGCAATGTCGTGGGATCCTTAATGATTCAGACTTTTATGCACTCCTTTTATATATTTAATTTTAAAACATTCAAGTCCGCTCGCAAGAGTACGAGGACACTTGTAGGGTGGAAAGCTGACTCGAGTCGATTCACAAGGAACAACCAGTCAGAATCTCAAATGTTTGTTTGATCATAGGTAACATGTAAAAATGCATAAGGTGTGTGTGTGTGTGTGTTTGTTTTTATTTATAACTACGAGTTGAAAAGCAATAAATAATTTAAACTAATTAACTTGAACTATTGAACTAACTAGAATTTGAAAAGCATATTCAACTAAGCGTAATGAACTAGATCAAACTAAAGCAATTATAAGCATGAATGTAATTAACGAACACAAATAAGAAACATAAACAATATCTTATTGCATAAACGAATAGCATGAATGAAATTAAACACACTAAACTAAGCATAAATAAATCTAATAAGCATGAATTCAATCAACAAACTAAAAGTAACAAGATCACTAAACATGCTAATCACCAATCCAAATCTAAACATCAACAATCCACACAAAAGAAATAACTAACATGAACGAATTTAAATAACTTGGACGTAATTAAATCACCAATAACCAAGCATGAATTAAATAAGCTAGATTAAAATGAAAGATTACGAACTTAATCATCCAAGTATCCAAAGTTTCACGCATCAACAATACGAATTTCAGAAACTAGAGAACAATTATCTAAAAACATGAATAAATTAACAATTAACTAGAAAGTAATAAAAGGTTTAGAAAACTTATTTGAGTAAAAGCAGTCAATTTTGGAGAAAACGCGTAGATCTTGACCGAAGGTTGAGTCACGGACTAAAGAACGGAGCTTGGAACTGGTGAATCTTGGATCTTCGATCTTAATCTCGTATTATGGGTTGTAAAAGTATGTTGTTTTTATGCCTGAGAACCGAAAATAGGTTTGTGGTGGAGAGTAATGTATGTTTAAGATGGATTAGAGGGGGGTTTATATAGTTTTCCCATGACTTGGAGCACAAGTTAGGGTTAAAATCCATTTATGAGCCCGATAGCGGTAGGCTTAGCGGTAAGAGTTACCGCTAACTACTTGCTGAGAGTCTCTATCCATCCTTAGCGGTTGGGATAGCGGTCCGGGAAGCGTTAAGTGTGCCGCTAAACCTCTCTGTTGTTCCGTAACAGTGGTGGTAGCAGTTGAGGTAGCGATATAATTACCGATAGGGTTACCGATATGATCTAGCGGTGAGAGCCACCGCTATTCTGACCGTTAACTCTAAAAACTTGCTACTTTTTGTTGGAAAGCTCCATTCTTGTCTTTTGATCGTCAATATTTATCTCTTACGTGCTGAGCTCCTCTGGTTACTTAGCTATAGGGTGAAAAGTAGAAAATAATCACCTTTTTGCATCAATCGAAATCAAAATATGGTAAAATAAGCTGAAAGTATAAAAATACGAAATTAAGCTTAATCTACCCAACTTATACCAAAAATAATAATAAAAACTAACTAAAATAATAATAAAAATAAGGACAAATTCATGTTAATCAACTACCCCACGCTTTATTGGTTTGTTCGTCCTCGAACAAACGATAATTTCAAAGAAAACGAGAATCACTACTGCAGAACAATGATTTAACGGCGGTTTTTAGGGACTTTTAACGGTAGTTTTTGAACCATCGTTATATCGACTGCCGTTAAATTTTACGGCGGTTTTTAAAAACCGCCATAAAAAATCATGAATTAACGATGTTTTTTGGATATTTAACGGTGGTTAAAGAACCGCCGTAGTTTAGAAACTTTCAACGGCGGTTTGTAATAACCGATGTTAAATATCATGATTTAACGGCGGTTATTACAACCACCGTAAAATTTCCTATTAACGGCGGTTCGAAACCGCCGTCAAAAATTCTTTTGGTGGCGGTAAAATACTGAATTTACGGCGGTTTATTGAACTGCCGTTATTTTCACGGCGGTTTTTAGAACCGTTGTTAAATCATGATGTTATTTTACGGCGGTTGTTAGAACCGCCGTTAAAACATTATGTAATCTTACGGCGGTTTTAAAAACCGCCGTTAATATACCTTTTGGTGGCGGTTTTTTACGGTTTTTTCTGTTTTTTTTTTCTGCCATAAAAAGAACAATTAAACTGCAATTCATGCTTGGAACCAAATTCATACACAAATAAAAAAAATCTAAAATTCCACCAAACTTAAAAATAATCCAACTCAATTCATCCACAAATAAAACAATCCAAAATGCAACCCAATTTCAAAACAATTCACAATAAAACCTAAACTTCAAGAGTATACATCTACTACATAACCCTAATCATCCATCATAAACGTAAATGAAATATCTCGCCCATTGATCTTGTATTTCTTTGATACTATCAACACTAAATGGTTGGTTACTAAACATCTGCAAATAATATTTAATATACGTATTTAGCAATAATGAAATTTTAAAAAAAAGTTATAACATTATTGCTATAAGATAAAATATTATAATTATTACATCTTGCCAATTTCCCGTAATACCCACTCGAACAATAGTCCACATCCAAAGCATGACATAATAACCCGACTCCCAAACTTCATCTTGTTTATTACACTGTAAGAGAAACATGAGGTTTCATTAAAAAATAAACAATTCAATGATGTGTTTACGATTGTAAACGTAACAACCAAATATATTCAAAGAAACGTAATACATTACTTTTGGAAAATGCCAATTAACCACTTGCTTAGATTTACTCAGCTGCGTACCACTCAACATCTTAAATGAGGTCACGACACTATTAAAAAAACATAGAAATATTATGGCACATTATAACAATACCTGTTACATTATAACAAGCCCCAAATTTGTTGTCCCGATTTGACAAAATTAAACAATATAATCCATACTTAGAACCAAACTCCAAAAATAAATTCAAAATGCAACCAAACTTACCAATTACGTTATAACAATATGTTGTCCCAATTTCAAGAATTACATTTTAATCCTTGAATTATTAAAACAATCAATTTCATGCTTAGAACAAAAACATGCGTTCACATTCTATATGTTGTAAGTATTTTAAACTAGAGTTTACCTTTGTACTAGCAATTTGATGTTTGCGTCGGGCTTATGATGATTTGAACAAAACCACACGGCAGTCCCTTCTTGAGGCAAAATTACAAAGAGTTGCCAATGTTGCCTGCATTTTGAAATGAATATTATTAAGAGTAATTCATGCAACTTACAGTAATACTACAACTTATAGTTTAAGTAGTACTTACTTGTGATGGTATGCTCCCAGGTAAATTTTCTTTTTATATTCCTGCATATGTTTGAGAATGGAAGAGACCAAAGTGTTTGTATGTTTCTTGCTACCCATATTTGTATGGATAGAGGCTCAAAGAATCCATACACAGCATCCGATCGGTTCTCAACAACAAGTGATTTCAAAAACCTAACATATCCATGACAACAAGTAATCAATCAAAGTTATAAATCAATTAATGAACCTAAAAATTAATTAAATAAGATTTAAAATATACTTACAAGATCCAAAGTTGTACAAGTGAGATTTGAAGACACGTTTTGCCTTGCACGATGTCTAAACTTCTTGGTAATGAATGATCACTGGGATGTCATTCTCAAATCCAAAAATGCTTGCATCACACGGAACCCGAAATGGATGCTCATAAAGGCGAGTAGAAATAGTAAGCAATTCAGGAACGGGGTTATCAACATCCCGACCTTTTTTTGTTGGTCGCTCGTTATCCTAAAAACATTAAACATAAATTAATAGTTATTGACACTCTATTTTAGTGTAATTAGCAAACAAACAATTAATTACCTGTGTTGACATAGGATTCACAAGATATTTTGGCCATGCAATAAAACCACCTAGTGCTTGCCTCACCGTGACTACCTCTTCACTGGGCATCGGGATGGGAGCATCACCATCTCGAATGTCTTCAACCACCACTCTAACCAAATCTGTTGACAAAGTCACCCCATGTAACGTCGAACCCCCCTCATGAACTGTCCCAAGGGCCACCATACGGGGAGGAGAACAATCATCGACATATAACTCACATCGATCATTAACTCTAGTAGGAGGCGAACGAGCTGGAATGTCAGCAGGGAGAGGCGAAGGAGCTGGAATGTTAGAAGAGCCAACACAACTCCCCATCCCATTACGATGGATATTTGGATCCACATCAACTGGAGGGGTCCTGACTTCAACTGGTTGGGCGAATTGCTGCATCAACTGTTGTGTAACATCTTTCCTTATCTGTTCGGCCATCTCGGATCTAACTTTTGTTCTTGACCTGTTCGGCTATCTCAGATCTAACCTTCTCCGTTATCATGGATGTCAAGCGACCCAAAGATTCAGGAGTTACGGATGACGAGGACCCGTATGAATGAGAACCAAAGAATTCTCGGATCCCCACACCACCTCCAACGCCACGAACACGTCCAGGGTGCTCTGGTCGATCAATTGCAGCACTTAGAATATCCCTCCATCCCTCTACAACAAAAGAGCCATTTCTATGCTCCTCCTCCAACTCATCCTACAACAAAATAGTTATTGTTTAATGATATTTTAGATCTTTCTGTTATGTTACGGTTTTAAAAACTAATTACAACATAATATTTTAGGTGAGTGGAATACTTTATTAGTAATTGTTAAAATATTTATATATTTTTTGTTTCCTACTTAAGGAATTAAAAACCTAAATGGGATGGACATAAATTAAAGAATCTAAATTAAAAATCTTGATATATTGAATATAAACTTACAATCTTCCTAGCAACTTCCCTTGCGGCATCGGATGTCATTTCACCAGACTTTTTTGTGCGAGCCAGCTTAAACCTCTTGTGACGTGAAGGAGGAGATGGAGGGTCAACAGTCGAATCAACACTAGTACCAGATTGCAATGCATCCTCATGTCGCTTCTTTGCTTTACTCTCCATGATCTGCTCGTCCAATAAGGCAGAAACCCCACGAGATAGAATATGCGGAACATCGTTCTTTTTTGCAATTTCTTTTGCTTTATCTCTTTTCTCCTGGAATCAAAAAAGGAAAAATTAGTGCTTGCATACAAAAAATAACAATGAATAATGAATTTAATATTTACCTTCCAAGAAGGGTCCAATCGAGTCTTTTTAAATTCTACCCACTCACTTAATTCGATACCATACTTTTCGCAAGGACTTGTGTTATTCAAACCACCAAATACATATTTTGTTGTCAAAGATGATTTAAAATCTCTCCATTTTTTCCCACCGATTTGAAAAACCTCCTTTTTGAAACGGGAACAATTTGGAACCTCGAAGTTCGCCTGTAACAACAACAAAAAAAAAAAAATAATAATAATAACTATGATAATAATAATATAATAATAATAATAATAAATAATAATAATAATAATAATAATAATAATAATAATAATAATAATAATAATAATAATAATAAATAATATATAATAAGGTGAAAATGAAAAGATATGAAATACCATAACATCTATCCAGATTAAAAGTCTTGGTAGAATCTGGTACAAGTTTCCAATTCTCAATCAAAATCGAAACATTTTCTCGAGCAAGTTTTCCCAGATAAGTACTCAATTTCACTTGATTGAGTCCTTTTTGTTTTTCCTGTAATGCTGTCGAAATCAAGTGGTTGTTTTTTCCACCAACACGATCCTTGGCAATCGCTTTACACCGTGTGGAAGATCTAGTCTTCCTCGACGTAGTGGGTGGAGTAGAAGTCGAGCGACACCTCACAGGAGGAGCCATTTACCTGTGTAAATAGAAAAGAAAAAAAATAAAGTTTAAACTACAAGGACACAAAATAGAACTTAAAAAATTACATTTCCATCCAATTATTAATTAACACATTAAATTCACATGTTGGTTTATTTTTGATATAAAAGTTTTCGTAATATATTATTGTGCTTCGAAATTAGATATTTGAAAGAATACTTATCTTAAAATTATATTATAATGTTCTCTCATATGCCCTCGTCATGATCATTGCGATTAGCATGCACATCGTCTGATACATTTTCTTTAAGTTTCGGCATTCGTGTTGTGAAAGAGAGAGCTCGGAGTTATCAAGTGTTGGGTCTTCATTTTCATGAGTATCATCCATGCTTTTATCATGCTTGAGGACCACCGACAATCTTTTTTTCACACGGATCATTGATATAAAACACTTGTTTAACTTGACATGCCATGATGAAAGGCTCATCCGTATAAGCTGACTTAATAAGATCTACCAACGTAAATCCCATTTTTAATCGATTTGCACACCTGTGTTAATATCAACCCACTTGCACTTAAAAATATGTACTCGAAACTCAACATAGTCAACCTCCCAAATTCCTTCAATGAATCCGAAGTAATTTTTAGATGCTTTAACATGATTTTTATCCTTTACACTAGAAAAGTGCATTGCCTCGGTTTCAAGAGTAATCCCACTGTTTTGATAGCAACTCTTATCGTCTTGCGACTTTGTGTAGAAGGAGAATTTGTTGATATCATATCCACACCACGTAATGACATCTTTCTTAGGCCCATGTGCTAGCCGGATTAACGTTTCCGAGGTAGTTTTTGAAGCAACAATTTGTTTTTTAAACCAACTTAGGAAAGTTTTATTATGCTCAATTAGAACTTCTTTTTCCTTTATTCGGGGATTACTTGTCTTCAAACTTTTTTTATGATCAGCCAGGTAAGGGAGAACCTCCTCAGTGTTATTCAATATGTACAGATGCACTTGAAGCACTTCCTCAAAACTCTTGGAATGAATTCCCGCACCCCGTGTACTCTTACCTCCATATCTCCCATCGTGACTAGATTTAGGAAGCCCCACACCTTCCACTTGTTCCATGTAGTCTGTAAAAATCTTGATAGCTTCCTCGGCAATATATCTTTCGACAATAGAAGTCTCGGGACGAGATGGATTTTTTGTGAACCCTTTTAAAACCTTCATATAATGCTCGATAGGTACATCCACCTCAGATAGACTGGACCACACTCTCTAATTTTGCTCACTAAATGAATAATTAAGTGAACCATTACGTCAAAAAATGAAGGAGGGAAATACATCTCTAATTGGCATTATATAACATTAGCTTCCTTTTCCCACTCATCTAGCTTCAAAGGGTCAACAACTTTAATACATATATCATTGAAGAAATAAGACAAGCGAATTATGGCATGTCTTACCTTTTTTGGCATAATGTCACGTAAAGCTACCGCTAGGAGTTGTTGCATCAAGACATGACAATCGTGAGACTTTAAGCCAGCCAATTTAAGGTCTTGCATTGAAACAAGACTCTTGATATTGGAAGAGCATCCTTGTGGCACTTTCATGCCTCGTAGAGACTCACAAAACTTTTTTTTTCTTCTCTCGACAAAGTATGACATGCCGGGGGCAGATATGTTTTATTTCCGGATGATATATGGTCTAAGTCTGGTCGTATACCCATATGAGCCAAGTCTTGTCGAGTCTTAACATTATCCTTTGTCTTTCCCTTAATGTTGAGAAGTGTGCCGATCAAACTATCACACACATTTTTCTCCACGTGCATAAAATCTATACAGTGTCTCACATCTAGATGGTGTCAATACGGAAGATAGAAGAAAATTGACTGCTTCTTCCAAATGTTTTTCTCACTAGCCCTCTTTTGGGTCTTTCCGAATATAGTATTAATGTCCTTCACCCTATCATAAACCTGCTGACCAGTAAGTGGTGTTGGTCCAAATCCTTCCTCGACGCTTCCATCAAAAGCTTTTCTCAATCTACGATATGGGTGATCACGTCGGAGTCACCGCCTAGAAAGAGTGTACACAGTCTTTCCCCCATGTTTGAGTTGTAGATAGCTCGTTTCGTCTGCACATATAGGACATGTGAGATGGCTCTTGTTACTATACCCGCTCAAGTTTCCATATGCTGGAAAATCATTAATGGTACAAAATAAGAGAGCACGCAACTTGAATGTCTGCCTTCGGTACCTGATTAGCACATATTTGTCCTTATTTTTAGTAGGTTTATAACTTGTTTTTCCTATTGTTTTTGGTATAAGTTGGGTAGTTTAAGCTCGATTTCGTATATTTGTACTCTCAGCTTATTTTACCGCATTTTGATCTAGATTGATGCAAATAAGTGATTATTTGTGGTTTTTCACTTTACTGCTAAGCAACCGGACGAGTTCGGCGCATAATTAGATGAAGTTGATACTCGCTAAATGGAGAACGAGCTTTCCGGTGAACGAGTAGCAAACAGATAGAAAGAGACGGAGGCAGACGCGCAGCCGCGTCGACTGACACGACCGTCGACGCTCCGTCGACACGAGTCATGACCCGCGTCAGTCGATGCAGCGTCGATGCAACGTCGACGCTACTTGCTGAAGCATCGATGTCGACGCATATATGTCGAAGCAACATCGACGCTACTTGCTGAAGCGTCGATGTCGACGCAACGTCGACGCTACTTGCTGAAGCGTCGATGTCGACACACACCGTCGACGCACCCGCCCAGCCGACGCGCGCGCCAGGTAGCACCGACGCCGAGCACCAGCACGCATCAGTCGGCGCACCGTCGACGCGATGGCCCAGAATCGGGAATTTTAGGGTTTCTTATGCTCCAAGTCAAGGGAAATCTATTTAAACCCTTCCAAGTCTGTCCCAAAAGAGACACTTCCACCCATGTACACTGAATTCTTGATCGTGAGACTCGATAACAACACCATACACATCTTAATAACAACAAGTGATCAAGATTGAAGATTCAAGGATCGTCAAGTTCCAATCGACCGTTCGCGATCCGTTCTTCGACCAAGATCAATCACCCCTCCGGAGTAGCTGGAGAATTTACTACGCTTTCTAGTTTAATAAGTACTCTAAACCTTTTATTCATTTTTGTAGTTTAATTCATGCGATTAAGTAGCTGCTTATCGATAATTGTTCTTGAGATATTTGATGCTTTGAACCTTAGATGTTTTTGATATTGCAATTCGTAATCTTAGTTTAATTAATGTTTAGTTATTATTCATGCTTGGTTAGTTTACTTCATTTCCATTTCGTTCTAGATAATTGATGCTCGTTTATGCTAGTTAATCTTGTTTTAYGTTCTTAGAATAATTTCTCTAGATTATAAGTTCGAATAGCTGAATTTAATTTCCTAGTTTTAATTATAGTTCTTGCGTTCTAAATTCTTAGATAATCAAAACAATCAACCCCCCCCCCCCCCCCCCCCCCAATGTATGTGAATTTAAGTTGAACAAACTGTTTGAGAATTCCGATTGTATATTCCTCGAGAGACGACTCGAGTCAAGTTGCCAAACTACGCGCGACCCCGTTCTCTTGCGGGCAAGCTATTGATCTTTTGACAAATTTTCATAAGTAGGCAACACAAAAGCTTGAATCAAAATTTTGGCGCCGTTGCCGGGGAATATACAAAGGTTTTCAAAAATATGCTTGTTCATTTTTATTTTTTATTTAGTCGTTATTTGTATAATTATTCTCTCTAGTCGATACGTTTGATTTGTTGTTGAGTTCATGCAAGGTCGTAGGTCGCTTAGGCTCGAACTTGCACCGTTCATCGACAACGTTCATCGTCCGAATCAAGTGAGACCACCTCACTCACCCACAAGTGAATCGTCTGCCACGACTGATTTTATTTGTGATCCTGTTCCGGAAACGATGTTGCGACTAGATAACCAAGCACACAACAACGGGGACGACCAGTCACCAAGGCATCCACCCGTGCAACAAAGAAATGGGTACGGGAGTGAGCCAAATCGTCCCGACGGACCAGTACAGCCTCAAGCATACGAGGAGAATATTCAACGTAACGTGATAAACCAGAATGAAGGCCAAAGACGAGGAGACAATCGCTACCGCCACGTCCCGGACGC
>BMAC01001365.1:0-66732 GCA_014905375.1 Phtheirospermum japonicum
TTTCACCTTCTTTTTGCCTTCTTGTCAAAACCTAACACAAATAACCCCCATCCACAAATTAGTTGAACTCATTTAACCATTTTAAGTATAAAATCAACAAGAAAAACGAAAAGAACAACAAAACGAGAAAACAAGTGAAAACCTAACAAAACTCGACTAAAAAACTACTAAAATTAACATAAAATCCTAATTAAAAACACTAGACAAACACCACAATTACATGCAAAACAGTCGTTTGCGAGACTTAGGTTCAACCCCCACAAGTTCGTGACTTGTAGTTCCTTCAGCATTACCAGTGTTTGAACTGAATGCACCTTTATCCTTACAAGGATAGATGTCTTCAAAGAATATTGCATTCCTTGACTCAATGGTGGTTCCGACATTCATGTTCGGAACATCCGACCTATGGATTATAAATCGATAGGCGCTGCTATTCAGTGCATAACCAATAAAAATACAATCAACCATTTTGGGTCCGATTGTCACTTGTTTCGGTAGAGGCACTTCTACCTTCGCTAAACACCCCCATACTTTGAGGTATTTATAAGAAGGTTTCCTTCCTTTCCACAACTCGTAGGGAGTTTCGTCCCTACCTTTAAGTGGAATTTTATTGAGGATATTGTTAGCTGTTAAAACAGCTTCCCCCCACATGTTCTGCGGTAACCCAGAACTAATCAACAACGCATTCATCATCTCTTTCAAAGTACGATTCTTGCGTTCTGCAACTCCGTTCGATTGAGGTGAGTACGGAGCTGTAGTTTGATGAATTATGCCACTTTTGTTGCACAACTCCTCAAACGGAGCTACGTATTCCCCTCCTCTATCACTCCGGATAGATTTGATTTTGCAGTTAAATTAATTTTCGGCTTCATTTTTGAAGTTCTTGAAAGCTTTAATAGCCTCATCTTTACCTCTCAAAAGATAAAGGTAACAATATCTTGTACAATCGTCAATAAAAGTAATAAAATACTTTTTACCACCTCTAGTTTGCACAAATTTTAAATCACATACATCCGTGTGAATTAATTCTAAAGGTGTCGTGCTCCTATCTACCGATTTGAACGACAACTTAGTCATTTTTGCTTCTACACAAATTTCACACTTACTTTTATTAACAAATTCATTTACCTTAAGTAAATTGAGATTTGATAAACGTTTTATTGCATTTAGATTAACGTGGCCTAATCTACAATGCCATAAGCTAGAGCACTCAGTTAAGTAAGAGGAATCAGAAGCAATTTTATTAATGACTTGTTTTGGGCGTATAGCCATTACACTTAGTTTGAACAAACCATCTGTAAGGTAACCCTTACCTAGTGGTGTCCCAAACTTAGACAATACAAGTTTTTTAGCCTCAAATACAAGTCTAAAGCCACGACTAACAAGTATTGAACCAAAAACTAAGTTCTTCCGGATGTCCGGAACGTGCAGCACCTCATTCAGAGTGATCTCCTTGCCGGAAGTCATTTTGAGGACAACCGTACCAGTACTAGCAACTTCCGAAGAAGAATGATTTCCCATGTTCAACTTCCTTCCCTCACAAGGAAGGTATTTGGAGAACAAGCTCCAATCAGCACACACATGGGCGGTTGCAGCAGTATCGATGAACCATTGACCACGGTTCTCGATCATGTTAGCTTCTTCAGTGATAACCGCAACGAGGTCATCACTAGTCAGCTCCCTCTCGGCTAGTTGGGCACTCGGCTTGGCCTTCTTCTGCTTAGGCCTGCGACAGTTCTTAGACATGTGTCCAGGATAACCGTAATTGTAATAACTGCCTTCGAACTTCTTAGAAGAGGGAGCTTTAGGCTTAGAATTGCCAGGACGCGGCCTCTTCTTCGAGTTGTCTCCTCGTTCAAGCAAGTTCACTCGAGGTTCATCCGAACTTTTCGAATTCTTGTGTTGAACTCGTACTTCGGACTCAATTCGCACCTTCCGGATAACATTTTCAAGAGACATCACCTTTCGCTTGTGCTTAAGATACGTCTTGAAGTCTTTCCAGCTTGGAGGAAGCTTATCAATCATGGCAGAAGCCGTGAAAGTATCCGCAAGTATCATCCCCTCAGCGTGGACGTCATTCACCAGCATTTGGAACTTTTGAACTTGTTCCATAACTGGGCGAGAATCAGTCATCTTGTAGTCCATAAAATTCGTGACTACAAATTTCCTAATTCCAGCCTCGTCGGAACTATATTTCTTCTCAAGTGCCTCCCAGATATTTTTGGAGGTCTTTGCGTCCGAGTACAAATTACTCAAACTATCTTCTAGACTACTCAGGAGAAAGCGTTTGCACAGATAGTCCCCATTGTGCCAATTATCGTAGGCAGCGTGAACATGGAAACTAGTCTCGTCCTTATCCAGAGTAGGTGGTTCATCTTCCTTCACGAAGTTAGCGAAGCCAAGCATCATGAGGTAGAAAATCATCTTTTGTTGCCACCTCTTGAAGCCTTCCCCATTAAATTTTGGAGGCTTCTCCGCCGCGGGCATGATCCAAGAGGAGTGCACCGGCGCATTCATCGTTGGTACAAAAGTCCCCACCGAACCCGTTGAATGAGTATTCAAAACAGTTGAATCTGTTTGGGGAGCAGTTGCAAACAAACTCAAAACCGAAGTTCCCGTCATCCCAATGGTATGGGTCACAGCCGGAGCTGACATATTTTGGACCGAAGTCCCTATCCCAAAAGGGATCGTTCCAACAACCGAAGTTATGGATGGGTTCGACTGGGTCATGCGCTTCGTCAGTGTCTCGAGTAAGAAATCGAGTGTTCCTGGGTTGAGAATGATCTCAGCCTGAGTAGTGTTCAAGATTGGCGTAGACATGCCAATTGTCGTGGTGTTCGTGACTGCGGGGGCAGTGTTCGTCGCCGAAGTAGTGGAGGTGATGGCCGGAATAGTGTCGCTCGTCGGAGTGCTGGAGGTTGACATCCTTTTCCAGTCAGGGATATTACAACTTACAAATTAAAAAAAATTACAAAAACACAAATTCGTTTTGCGATTGTTAGAACTATTACAACTGATGTCGAGCACTAAATAGGAACTTGTAAAAATGTAAGTCACAAAACTGAAAAAAGCAAAACACAAAACAGAAATAATAAAATAAGTCGAGTCGAGAATAAGTCTCTCTCCGCAAAACGAATTTGTCCCGGTAGTGCGTCTTCGGTTATGGCAAATCGTTCCCAAAGATGAAACGACTACGTGTTTGGTTTAACCACACCGTAAGAAACCAAAGCTCCGGCGAACTGGTCGAATATGGACTGAGTTACGTAAAACTAAAGTGCAGAAATAGAAATATGAAAATGTTGGGGTTCTCGGATGATTTCTTGCAATGGAAAAGTGTTTTGCAAATGCAGGAGCCTCACCCTTTTATAGGGGTTCAAAACAGGGGTTACAACTGCCAATTAAGACGTCCTTAATGGCGTTCAAACAGTCAGCATCATCAAGCATGAACCTGGACGAGTTCAGCGTGCAGATACATTGCATGTTTGAATTCAAAAGTTTGAAAACGTCTGACTTTTGACCTGAACGGTCAAGTAGCCATTTTCGTAACGGTCAGAGTTTTTCATGTGCGTGTAGGTTCAGAAAAGAAACCAGAGTTGAACCAGAACCCGAACCCCACACGAACCATCTCAATCGGACCAGCCAATTCGCACCAATTGCCCAAGACCCAGGCCCAGGCCCGAGGTCCGGGATCGGGCACGGCTCCGCCATCGGCTTCACCGAAGGTGGACTGGCAAACCCAAGTCCAAGAGCCCGCGTGAGCTTCGTTTACACAAAGCCCACAACACTCTCTGGCCCACTTGATGTACATTAAAGAAATGTAATCATTTTTAAACTCTCTTCCACATTGACTAACCTTCAATGTGGGATAACCGAGAAAGCATTAAAGCAAACCGTTCAACTTCCAAGCATCATTTCTCTCTCACCAATAAATAGATTTGAGAAATTCAAAATGCTACGATTATCTACACAACACGTAAATTAATCCTATATAATTCATTAACATGAATTATCATTGTACCATTTAATTAAAATTAATCCAATTTACAACACCTTATTCTCTTCAATCAACAAACAAAACCCCACTCTCATTCATGCCTCTCTTCCCAAATTACCTACAATCGACTCACATGCCACACCGCTCTTCAGATCTCACACATCTAATCACAATAACATTTATCTTCCAGCTCAATCTTCTGATCGCTCAGTCTCATCACTCAAACTCCTCCAAATAATTCTCCTGCAACTCAGAATACATCACCACCCCCTCCAATCACTCAACTCCCTCCTCCTTCCACTATTGTAATTCAATTTCACAAAATGCACACAAGATCCAAAAGTGGTATTTATAAACCTAATGTGTACATCATACTCATTCACCATGCATCACCGAACCATCTTCTACCATACAAGCTTTATCCTTACCTTGTCGGAAACCTGCAATGGATTAGGAATATACTGCGTTCATGAGAAATCTTGCTTGGGACCTGGTTCCTCCCTCACCTCGCATGAATCTTATCACAAACAAATGGTTGTTCAAAGTCAAACATCAAGTAAATGGATCTGTTAAAAGACTGAAAGTCAGACTAGTAGCTGGGGATGATAATTGTGGCCGGGCCTGGCCTAATCCGTTCCATTTGGGGCACTCTGCACCATGCCCCCACGGCGAGCTAGGCCAGGTCCGAGTACCACTTCCGCCCTGCGGGTACCCGTCCCACCTGTGTAACATCTTTACATTTATATATATATATATATATATATATGTATATATATGTGTGTGTGTTTTTACATATATATTTCATATGATTTTTCAGGTTTTTATACATTTAATAATATATTTAACATATATACATTGATGACAATGATATATTTTGTGAATAATACATTCATAAAACAAAATAAATGATAAATAAACTTATGAATAAGTTAATAAAAGTACAATAGTTTTGTTTTATTTTTTTAATTTATTTTTTAATCTTCTATTTAGATTTTTATAGTAGTATATTCGATTATTATGTATTAAAAATAATTAAAACTATATAATTAAAAATAAAGTTTATTTCAATGGGGAGCCCCGCCCCATGACCCATGGCGTGGATGGGTGGGTCTAAATCTTGTAGTACCCACCCCGACCGCCCCATTGTCATCCCTGCTAGCAGAAAGGGGGTTCCAAAAGACACCTGTTATTGACTTTGATGCCACTTTTAGTTAGTAGTGAAACCGTAAATTATCAGAGTTGTTTTTTCCATTGTTGTTATTAAAGGTTGGAATATTCACTAGGTAGGTGTGAATAATGCCTTTTTAAATGGTCAACTGAGTGGAATTGTGTACAGGGCACAACCTGAAGGTTATGCAGATCCCACAAAACTGCATTATGTATGCCAGTTAGTGAAAGCTCTGTATGGTCTGAAACAGGCCCCTAAAGCCCGGTATGACACTAATAAGAAATTCCTTCACTAGGCTTCAAATGCTCACTCACTCACTCCGCTATTTCGCATGGCTGTGAATGGAGAATTTTAATTATACTTATGTATAGATGATATACTCATCACAGGGAATGACAAGAACATGATAGACACTCTTATACAATAATTAGATAAATATCTTCGAAGGATTTAGGAACAATGAGTAACTTTCTTAGAGTAGAGGTTCATCATAAACCTGGTGGTGGTTTTATGTTGAATTGAACAAAATATATTAGAGTCTCTTACACAAAACAAATATGGATAATTTCAAACCCTGTCGCACACCTTGTGTCACTAAAGTCATACTATCTTTGCATGACAGTCCAACCTTTGATTATCCGCACAAATAAAGCACTGTAGGGGCACTTCAGTATCTATTCATAACCAGGCTAGACATCTCTTGGTCTGTGAATAAATTGAGTCAGTTCCTCCATGTACAGGGGCGTAGCCAGCCCGCTATACTACACCTAGTCCAAATATAATTTTTTTACTATTTTTAATATATATATATATATATATATATATATATATTTTCAATGGGCCCGAAAAAATCCGGACAGTGCCCTGGGCCAGGAGAGCACCCCCTGGCTCCACCCCAGTCCATGTACCTACTTTTCATCACTGGAATACATGTGTGAGGCTTCTCAGGTATCTTCAGGGGCACTAAAACATTTGGTATATCAATTTTACAATCTCTCAGGTCCATTCTTCATGGATTTGATGATGCTGATTATGCCAGTATTGTAGATGATAGAAAGTCCACCAATAGGTACTGTATCTTTCTTGGTGACAACATCATTGCTTGGAGCTCTAGGAAACAATCAGTGGTAGATAGAAGTGGTACTAAGTCAGAATATAGGTCACTAGCTCTTGCAACCACTATGGATCAAATCCCTTTTGGTAGAGTTACATATTGGAAAAATTACAAAATAGCCCCAATAAATTAGGGGTGGTGGCAATTTAATACCACTAAATATACTTGGTAGCAAATTTACCCACTAACTTATAAAAAATAGCAATTTAACCCAAATTTTGCCGGGAAAAAAAAGTTTGCCGGATTCTTTCATTTTCCGGCGAAAAAATGTTGATTTGGCCAATTTTGACCAAGTCGACGTTGATGTGGCAAAAAATAATAAAAAAAATTAAAAATTTATTACAAAATCAAAAATTTGTTTAAAATTTTAAAATAATTTTTAAAAACTATTTAAATTAAAAAAGTTAAACAAAAAGATGAAAAATATATTATAAAATTAGAGATTATTTTAAATTTCTAAAAAATACTATTAAAATATAAATTTAAAACAAAATTTAGGGAAATACTTTAAAATCTAAAACTATTTTAAATATAAGAAAAGATTATTCATATATAAAATTAAAAAAATATGAGAAAATATATTATAAAATTTGGAATTATTTTAAAGTATGTAAGAAAATTATAAAATCAGGTTTTTTTCTAAATATTTAAAATATTATATTAAAATACATAATTAAAAACATCCAGAAAATATTTTAGAGAAGAAATTATTTTGCATATGAAAAGATAATGTTTTAAGATAAATCTAGAAAATTATTTTATAATACCTGAAATTATTAAAAATATTAAAAATATTTTTAATATAAAAATACTTTCAGATTTTTTTTATAGATATTTACCCTTATTCTGTTCTGATTTTATATTTATATATTTCATTGCATATTCAATATAATTTCAAAATCTTTATAAAACCATTTTTCAAATTTCATTTTATTTTATATTTTAATTACCTTTTTATAAAAATGAATTTTAAAAATATTTTTCAAGTTTTGTTTTAATTTATATTTAAATAATAATTTTTTTGGCATATTTAAAAAATCTCAGATTTTATAATATAATTTCCATCTTTTTAAATATTATAATTTAAAAGATTCTTAAAATAAATTTTTAATTTTAAATAATTTTTTTATTTGTTTTTTTTTTCCACATCATCATTGATTTTGTCAAAATTGGTCAAAGTCAATATTTTTTGCCGAAAATTGAAAGAATCAGTCGAACTTTTATTTTCTAGCGAAATTGAGATTAAATTGCTATATTTTTATAAATTATTGGGTAAATTTACCACCAAGTATATTTAATGGTATTAAATTGTCAAACCCCTAAGTTACTGGGGCTATTTTGTAATTTTGCCTTACATATTCCTGCTTATCACTCTTTAGTCTTATGGTGTGACATTGTTGGTGCAATTACACCACCTTCGACCGTGTTTTTTACCAAAGAAGCAAACACATTGAGATTGACATCCATTATATTAGAAAAAAAAGTGAAAAATAATGAAATTGATTTGAGGTATGTTCTCTAGTCTTATATTGTGACAATGTTGGTGTAATTACACTAGCTTTAAATGAGGTGAATATATCAAATTTTTCCAATGGCTTACTTCTCTCTCATCTCTCAAGCTGGTTTTTCCTACTTCATCTAATATCATAACAATTTTATATACAATACTCCCTTTTATATTTATTCAATTTGGAACAACTCACAAGAAACAACATCTTAACAGCGTGCATGCCGTTTTTCATGCTTCATCTTCTATCATAACAAGTTTATATATAATACTCCCTCTTTATATTTATTCAATTTTGAACAACTCACAATAAATATCTTAACAGTATGCTTGCGTGTTTAGCTGACGTTTAGGCACTTGTTTCGAATGAAACAAGTTGTGTGTGTTTTTCTCAGGGCTTGAGGATAATATAAGTATGTTAACAACATGTGTTGGGTGTTAATAGTCGTGCAAAAGCAAAAAACTTGACGTAGATAGTCTTTGTTTTGGAAATGATAGAAAAATAAATAAAACTCAAATGAGATAAAAATACAATGGCTAAAGAGTTATTGATAATAATAAAGACGAATAAATTCAAATAATATCAAGAACGTCATCAACTCGTATAAATTTACAAAAATAAATAACAACAAAACATAACTTAAAATGTCGACTATTGACAATATGATAAATATGAACGCTATCAAAAAAGTTGGAAAAAAAATTGAATTGCGGGTTGCCACAAAAGCGAAAATCGCGAGTAAGCCCACCCCCAATTTTTCCTACTTTTCTAATTAAAGCAGCTAAAAAAAATAATACATCATTTTCTTTTCTTTTTTTTTTAACACAAAAATAAATCATTTTCATTTCTCTTTCTTCTTTCGAAAAGCAGCGAAAACAGACCCGCATTTTTGCGTGAATAAGAAAAAAGCCAATGGGCGATCATTTAGCAAGGGCCGAGGATTTCGACAGCCGAGCCGAGAAGAAGCTCGGCGGCTGGGGCTTATTCGGCTCTAAACATGAAGACGCCGCCGAGTTGTTCGATAAAGCTGCCAATGCCTACAAACTCGCCAAATCATYTATGAAATAATGAGATGATTTTGTGATTCATTTTTCGTCTTTTCGTTCTTAATTGATCGGTAAATTGTTGTGTGTGTTTTTCTTTCTTTTTCTTTTTCTTTTTTTTTTTTTTTTTGGTTTCTGTCACCTTTTCTTTTTTTTTTTTTTTTTGGGTTTTGATGAATCTCCTTGAGATGGCGTCGATTAATGGAATATTATTTTTAATTGTCCATCATAAGATTTATGGATGTGAAATTGGATTCGTCTTCTTCCTGTTTTTTTCTTCCCTTTTTCTCGCTTTCTAAATTAAATTTGGCTTCTCTCTGCACAAAACGGGCTTGTTAGCATAAGATTGCTTTGTGGATTTTACTTAATTGAATTCGACTTACGACTGGTGCATGACATTTGCATATTTGGAACATTTTGATTAGTAGAAGAGCGAATAATCTATTATTCCTTGTACTAATATTATCGGCGAATGTTCATTATTTATTGAAATTAAGTTTTATCTACTTTTTTAACTGATACAAAAATCACAATTTTATATTATTGAGGATTTTGTTTTTGGGTTTTAATTCAATGTTGAAATGATGGTTTCTATTAGGGGATCAGGCTGGAGCAACGTATGTTAAGTTGGCCAATTGTCACTTAAAGGTAAGCCTGTTATTGGCGTTGTGGGCTTGTCTTAGGTTGCAATGTTACCCGCTTTTGTCCATCTGTCCACTATATTTTCAATCTTATGCTGTCCGACATCAATATTTGCAGTTAGATAGCAAGCATGAAGCTGCTAATGCGTATGCTGATGCTGCTCACTGCTACAAGAAGTCTAACACAAAAGGTGTGCTTATATTAATTGTAGCTCCTTTCGAATCTTGGATGTCTTTTCTTTTGGGTATTTGTAAACTGTAAATATGTTGGTAGTGGAGAGATTAAATTGCATAATGATATATACATGTCTAATAAAATTGCAATGTTACTTTTATGTTTCTGAGTGGAAGAAGCGCCTTAAGGCAATTTCGCAATTGCAGTAAATTACCTTTTAGCTTGTTAGTTTCTTTCACTTTATTGTTGTCCTCCACTTCTTGGTGTCATTTTATTTTTCAGCTTTATGAGCCACATGTATTCTGTGAAGGACATGTGGAGTTTTTTTTTTTTTTTTTGGGAAGCTAAGTAATTATGATCCTGCTAATAATTCCTTCCCATGGATGCTCTGCAGAGTCAATATCATGCCTCGATGAATCCGTTAACCTATTCATGGATATTGGAAGGCTTAATATGTGTGCCAGATATTACAAGGTAAAAAAAAATATTAAATAGGCACATATATCTGACTCTTCTGTTTTATTTTTTGAACATGAAATTCATCGTAGCTACAACATTCCGTTCCATACACTGAATTTGATGCATTGAGTAACATATTAGTCATGATATTGGTGAAATTGAGTTCTTGAAGAGTTATTGTAATATTTTGATAAGTATCTCGAGATACAGTAATTTGAATATATATATATTTTTTTATCTCGCAGGAAATAGCTGAGTTGTATGAGCAAGAACAGAACTTGGACAAAGCTATTGAGTACTATGAGAAAGCCGCCGATCTCTTCCAAAGTGAAGATGTTACAACATCTGCAAATCAGTGCAAACAGAAAGTTGCGCAATATGCAGCTCAATTAGAACTGTTAAGTTTGACTGATCTCTCTCTTTACATGATTAACCAGATCATGGACTGTTTGATGTTTTTATACTCAAATCATTAGCAGCTTTAGGTCAGTATGTTTTCCAGCCTCCCGCTTTGGACATTTCTATGTTCTTTAACTATCAAGGTTTTTGTTTATTCCATTGGTTTTATCATTGACAAAAACTTGTGTACACCTGCCTAACGTAGTACATTCCGTTAGGCAGGGTCCAAATCTTTATTTTTTTTCAATGTTTTATTCAATTTAGTTTTTCTTAGTGTTTTCCAGTTTTTAGGGGTTATTAATTTATTTTTATTTTTTTGGTTTTTTTTTTTTTTTCATTTTTAGGAGTTCTTTTTTCAGTTTTTCTGTTTAGTGTTTTTTAGGGTTCTTTAATTTTTTGGGAATAATCTTTTTTTTTTTTTTAATTTGATTTTAAGGGATTTGGCTGTCTGACAGAGTGTGCCTTTTTCCCATTATAGTGATATGATTTCCATAATTGGCACTCATTAAACTTACTCCCTCAGTCCTAAAATGATAGGCTTGGTTTCTATTTTGGGTGTCCCAAAAACATATGATTGTTACTACATTTGGTATGTAGTTATTTTTCCATTTCCATGTATACCCCTATTTAATTTTATTAAAATCACACTACTCCGAGTAGACAATGTATAAACCACGAATTAACTATAGGTGTATAGATGGAATAGACAAGACTTTAACTATATATTAACCAGCATTTTCTTAAACCGTGTGAAATAACCGTAAGCCTATCTTTTTGGGACGGAGAGAGTATAAATATCATTTATTTTATGCATGATTGCAATCGATGTTAACTCGTACATGCACATGGTTGTATTCATTCTTTTTCCTTTTGGAACTAAATATTTTCCTTGTTTATTCGATTAATGTAGCTTAGATAGTAATCCATTTGTTGTCCTTTTCCGCTACCGGATAATCCTAATAAACCATTAAATTACACTCCTCCCATAGTTATACTATCACTGAACCTTCATTTCCTTTACTTTATTTCTTACTTGTTAAGTCTCTTCATGCTAAATATGTTGTTTACCAGACTCTAACTAAATTCCTCTCGTTTAAATTATTAATGTGTGGTTACACAAGCAGAGGGAAAACACCAAAGATGTGATCAAGTACTAGCTAGTTCTAAAGTTTTCAGCCAGTTGGAAGTTATATGCATGCTTTGAAGATTATAGTATGTGCTGAAAATGGGTACCTTTTTTCTCAGATACCAGAAAGCCATCGAGATATATGAAGAGATCGCACGCCAGTCACTCAATAATAACTTACTCAAGTATGGAGTAAAAGGGCACCTTCTTAATGCTGGTATTTGCCAGCTGTGCAAGAACGATGTGGTTGCTATCAACAATGCATTAGAGCGATACCAGGTACTTGTGTTGTTTTCATATCCATCTACGTTTCTACTCTTCGTTCGCTATACATTCCTAAAGATAAGCTTTCGTTCATTTGTAGAATTTGGATCCAACATTTTCTGGAACACGCGAGTACAAATTGCTGGCGGTATGTCATGAATGATCCTCAAGCATTAATTTTGTTTTCGCTTTCTTATAAATTTGCTTTTTTAGGTGGTCTTTCGTAAAAACTTCGTAAACCCTATATGTTTATGTGATATATTGTTGTCTTCATCTCAGGACTTAGCTACTGCTATTGATGAGGAAGATATGGCCAAGTTTACTGATGCAGTCAAGGAATTTGATAGCATGACCCAGCTGGTAAGTGCATTATATGCCATTATAAACTCGTTTAAACTTTAAACTCATTCCGTCTGTGCTGTCAAACTTTTGCCCTCCAGCAATCTACCTGAGAATAGATTTCTGTATTAGTATGTCTTATGTTTTTATTTTATTATATGTGAATTACAAAAACTACTCCCAAGAATAGCCCACCAAAAAAAAAAGAAGTTTTTGAAAATTACGAGAAAAAAAAAGAAAAAAAAAAACTTGATGTTTGATTTTGTATTAAACTTTACCTCCTTTGTAAGCAAAAACATTTCAAACATCCCCCGAACATATGTAAAATATTACACTTGCCCCCTTACATTTAACACATAATCAAACATCGGGGATAGTTTTGTAATTTTAAAAATATGGGTTTTTCTTGTAAATTGTAATTACCCCAAACATCCGGAGTAGTTTTTGTAATTCACCCTTTATTTATTTATATTTTGGTAATATTCAGTTCTGCTACTTACGTTGTCAAGTCTGCTTTCTTTCACTTCTGCTTTTTGTTTATACATTTTATTTTTAATATTCCATTGAGTTTTATGCCATCGTAATGTTGATTCATTATGAAAGATACAACACTCCACATTGCAACTGTTTTTAATATCACTGCGAAGAATAACACTGTCTGGTGTCTGAGTTGTTCATAACATGAATATATAAAAAAACTTGTTTTGTTCTTTCAATAAAATTCCTTTTTTTCACCGTGCCTTCTGTTATCCATAGGATGCTTGGAAGACGACTCTTCTGTTGAGAGTAAAGGAAGCTTTGAAGGCCAAAGAGCTAGAGGAGGATGATCTTACCTAAAACCTCATTTTCTTCTCCATTCGTTTCTATTGATTGACTCTGTTTGTCGATTCTGTATAATTAGTTATGCCTTTGCATGTTTCTTCTCATGGTTCATCGCTTATAACTACTTGATTTCGTTTTTGAAGTGAATATGATTACATTCTTTAAAATGACTTATGAAGGCCGCTGGTCGCTATGCACTTGTTTTGCCTTTCAATCCTACTGGAAGCAATAATGTATCGTTGAACGCATGATTAGAGGTTGATGGTTTGTGTGTCTAGCAACCTTTGTGGCTCTGTGCAGTTGAAACTTGAAAACACGAACATAAATGATAAACTTGTAAAAGCAAATATTTCTTATGTAGGGCTGCAAATGAGCCGAGCGAAGCTGGGCTTCCGAGTGTCTGGGCTCGGCTCTTCGGAAAACTTAACGAGCTCGAGCCAAGCTTAAAAAGTAGAGATTTATGCCCGACTCGTTGAGATTTAACGAGCCTAATGTGGAGTGAATTTAAAATTTACATTTTTGTCTATATATAATATGTAATACAATATAAATAATATGTATTATTAATTGATGTAATATATAGTATATATCATAAACTATGTATATTATTATATGTATAGCTCACTAGCCTCTTAATGAGATGGCTTGTGAGCTCAAATATGAGCTCAAGCTCATCTCGTTTAAATAAACGAGCTCTATTTTGAACTCGAGCTAGACTCGTTTACTAAACAAGCTTGAGATGAGATGAGCTTGAAGTGAGCCAAGTTCAGTTAGTTCGCGAGTAGCTCGTTTCATTTGCAGTCCTTTCGACTTTTTCATTAGATGAGCTGGATTTTAAGCTTTACTAATATTGGAAAATTGTCCAGACTCATTCATTTTATTTTTTAAAAACTACAGATTAAGCAAATAATTACTTTTTCTCTTGTGAGAGAATATAAATATTTTATCTGCTACATGATTTATTTTTATTTATTTTTTTAATAGAACAAAACTGAAGTTGTTCAGCTTCCTTGTCAACTAAGTAATATTTAATCTACAAACATTAGTTGAGACTAATTCAGGCTTACATGCAATTAAGTAATATCATTGAATGAGGAAAAGTATCATACAACTTTGAACAACTGGGTATTATTGAAAAATCCACAACCCAGCAGGTGCTAGATAGGTATGAACACTTTTTAGTTGGCTACACACGCATTTATTCTTACCCGACCACGACGCTACAATTCATTCAATTTGACATTTTTCCTTTATACATTAAAATGATATAGTAAAGTCAAGAAATTCACAAAACTTTGTACTATATTAATTTAATTAAAATATAAGGAAAAAGGAGAGAGATGTCTTTTGTTTTTTAAAAAAACAAAAAACAATATTACCAATTAGTATATGCATATAGATAGGTCTGGATACATAGTGGGCGCCCTTAAGATTGGTATATTGTCAAAATTTAAATGGAATTAATATTTTGAGCCCTTCAAATTACAGCTCCTCTATAATAATAATAATAATAAATAAATAAAAATTCAAGAATACAAAAGGAAGCAGTTTTTTATTTTTTTAACCGAGGCCCCGATGCCTTGAAGGCTTGAACTTTGAATACCTTTTTATATTTTTCTTACAGTTTTCATATTTTGCCACTTGGCTATGATATTTGAATTATCATTTGGACCCCTCCTGAACAAGAAAAAAGAAAATAAAAATAAATAAAGAGAAAATAAAAGCATAATAGAAAAACAATCAAAATTATTCTTCTTTGAAACTAGTTGCTTAATTTCGTCCATGGCATGATGCCCATCAGCTGAGCAACATCGAGGCTCAATCTAAACCGGAAATTATTGAAGCCCAAGTGCTTTTCATACATATATGCATATCTGTGAGTACCATTAGTTGAACTTCTTCTTCTTCTTTTTTTATTGTATTTTATTTTTATTTTCTTGTGCAACCATGATATTATTTCATCTTTGTTTTGTGCATAGTTTTCGGAGTCATATGCTTGGGATTTTTCTGTTCTTCTTTTGGTGATCTATGATGAACTAATTGAAAACCTTAGCATAATCACTGGCTTTTATGCCAAAATTCATGAATATCCCCAATTCGTCTGCTGCTGCTATGTGCACCCTAAGTTTGACAATCTGGGTTTTAAAGAAGAATAAAATTCATGTGAAATCTTGACCTTTACTTAATTTCCTTGTGTTACGCTCACTAGGGTTATTATTTTTTTATTTTTTTTTTATTATTATTATTAT
This sequence comes from Phtheirospermum japonicum, assembly GCA_014905375.1. NCBI lineage: Eukaryota > Viridiplantae > Streptophyta > Magnoliopsida > Lamiales > Orobanchaceae > Phtheirospermum > Phtheirospermum japonicum. The sequence continues at coordinate 15,302 of BMAC01001365.1, forward strand.
TATTATTATTATTATTATTATTATTATTTATTTATTTATTTTGCATTTTCTTGCTGAGAATCTTGTTATATGTTTTTTAATGGTGGTTTTTCTTTTTGATTTTCATTCAACTGAAAGTGCCGTAAATTCTTGATAATCTACTTTATTTCATTGGCATTGCTTCTACTGTTATATATGCTCTCTGGTATTTGACTACCTCGGTTGAAGAAAGAAGAAATCGATTACAAGTTGCGAAAAAAATTGTATAAAAAGCAATATGGTTTCTATGCTCTTTTTTAGTGGTCTATGATGAACTTTGAAAACTTTACCCCACGAAATTGCTGGATGTTTTTATCCAATATTCATGAAATTCCCCAATTTGTGGACTGCTGTTGTTATCTGCACCTTATTTCTTACAATATGGGTTTTAAAGATTTAAGAATGAAATTAATGGTTAAATCTTGATCTTTGCTTAATTTCCTCTTCTCTTGCAACCTTTTTTTTTTTTGGCTGAAATTTTGTTAAATGTTTTTATTTTCAGGGTGGATTTTCTTCTTGATTTTATTGAACTGAAGTGCCGTCAATTCTTGATAATCTACTTTATTCCATTGCCAATATTAAAGAACATAGTGAACTGATTCCTAGTTCCTAATCACAGTAATTCTCAAAAAAAAAAAAAATGTTTGCATTAATAAAAATAAAAATCAAAACATGGTGTCGACTGATAATAATATCGAGACCGACGAAGCCGATCAATCCAGCATCGGCAAAGTAAAACAAAGCCACATCTCGGCATCTCAAAGAGGCCTCATAACCGACCAAACCTCACAAACCCAAACCAACTTCTCCAAACGCTTAAAATTCCTCAAATTCGGCAACTTATCATCCCCGTCCGCCAAATTCCACCGCATCGCCAACCAAAAAGACGAGCTCTCACGCACCGTCCCCTCCTCCACCAGCCTCCACCTCCGCGACCGTGTCCACAGGCTCTTCTCCAAGAAACTCGACTTCAACTCCCTCTTCAAACTCACCAAAGACTGGATACGAAACCCCGTGAACTTAGTCCTCTTCATCTGGATTGTATGCGTCGCCGTTTCGGGCGCCATCCTATTCATGGTCATGACCGGCATGCTAAACCACTCTCTCCCCAGGAAAACCCAACGAGACGCTTGGTTCGAGGTCAACAACCAGATCCTCAACGCTCTTTTCACCCTTATGTGCCTTTATCAACACCCGAAACGTATATACCATCTCACCCTGCTGCTGAGGTGGCGATCCGGGGACGTCTCAAAGCTCCGGAAAATCTACTGCAAGAACGGCACGTACAAACCCCACGAGTGGGCCCACATGATGGTCGTCGTCCTCCTCCTCAACCTCAACTGCTTTGCTCAGTACGCCCTCTGCGGCCTTAACCTGGGCTACAGGCGCTCGGCCCGGCCCGCCATCGGCGTCGGGGTGTGCATTTCGTTCGCGATCGGCGCGCCCGCGGTCGCCGGGATTTACTCCATGCTCAGCCCACTCGGGAAAGACTACGAAAACGAGCCCGATGAGGAATCTCAAATTCGCAGAATGTCACTCGAGAAAAGATTCTCTTTTGCATCGAGGGATGATGAACGGGCCGTCGAGGCCCGGCCCAAATGGAGCGGGGGCATTCTTGATTTCTGGGACGATATTTCCTTGGCTTATCTGTCGTTATTCTGTAGCTTCTGTGTGTTCGGGTGGAATATGGAGAGATTAGGGTTTGGTAACATGTACGTACACATCGCCACATTTCTTCTATTTTGTCTGGCCCCATTTTGGATTTTTAATCTGGCTGCGATTAATATCGATAACGAGACGGTTAGGGAGGCGTTGGGTATAACGGGGATTTTTCTCTGCGTGTTCGGGCTGTTGTACGGCGGGTTTTGGAGGATTCAGATGAGGAAGAGGTTTAATTTGCCTGGGAATGAATTTTGCTGCGGTAAACCGGCTGTGACCGACTGCGCGTTGTGGCTTTTCTGCTGTTGGTGCTCGCTAGCTCAGGAGGTGAGGACCGGGAACGCGTATGACATAGTGGAGGATAAATTTTATCGTAAACGGGACGAGGAAATGTCAGTTATGTCCCCGTTGCCTCGTGAAGACGGTGAGTTTCAGTTCAGGCCCAGCCCGAATTCTCAGGTCAGGTCCACCCCAAGTCCGAGCCGGTTTTCGAAGGAGTTCAACGGCCCACAGAGCAAAGATGAGACGATGACGCCACCTGGACCTTCAGTAATACGTAGAGACGAGTTGTAGTAGTGAACGTTTTTACGATTGTTGAGTGTAATTTCTTATGGACTGCATGCTTATGGGGTTTCCGTTTGTTTTGTTTTGTGTGTGCGCCCGCGTGCATTGATTTTCCTACATATATTTGTTTATAGATGCATTAAAATACTCCATATATGCGGTTCTTGTATTGATTTGAGTGTTTTTTTGGGAGGGAGGGGGTGGTGCTTTTTTGAAAGTGCTTTTTTTTTTTTTCTAACTCATATTTCGGATAATTTTTCTTTTCACTACGTCGCCTAAGTATATTTCTCCTTCCTTGAAACGGCCGTTCTTGTTTTAACGGTAAAGTATTACGACATGTACTTTAACTTGTAAGTTTGAGACGTCCCTGTAAATAAATAACAGCTTCTGTTTGTGTTCTCAGCTGTTCCCGAATAAAATCCTTGCGTTCGGGTGAAATTTATAAAGCTATCGCTGATCTTGACAGCCAGCTCAGCAGGTACCAACGTCTTTAAATTACTCCCTCCGTTTCTTATTAAATGTTGTTCTGGATTCAATTGACAGAATTAAGAATTTAATGTGTTGACTAATATACCCTTATAAATAATCTCAATCACTAAAATCAAGTTTTCTTTCCAACAATTATCATTCTTTCTTTCTCCTCTTTCACTTATCTACATAATTCTTCTTTCTCTCTCTCAAATATTATAATAGGTTGAAAAGTAAGGGAATTTGTAGGATTTTGATAGGGTTAAAATTGGAAGAAAGCGTGAAATATATCTGAAACGACATTTAATAAGAAAACACATTAAGAAACCATAACAACATTTAATAAGAAACGGAGGAAGTATTTGAGTAAAATAGGCCCTTTTTTCACGAGTTTTGCAAGTTTTTATATAATAACATGAAGAATTCATTCAAGGGATAATTATAAAAACTACCCATTAGGTTTAGCCTTATTACAAAAAAACCCCAAGTATCTTTCGAAATTACAAGTGATTGAAGTTTGTTTTTGCCTTGCAAAAGTGCACCCTGGAAGGTAAATGCAAATCTCAAGGGCCTATTTGCAATTTTGAAAGATAACTGGGTTCTTCTGTAATTGGACAAAACCTTAGGGGTAGTTTTTGTAATTAACCCTTTGTTATAAGTTGAAACTTGCTCTTGGATTACTCGACCTATGGCTCTAAAATCTTGGATTAAATTTACCAACATAATTTACAAACGTAACATTTCATGATTCATATGGCTTCGTAGCAAGTTGTGTTCCTAAACTGCCTCTTGCTTTAGATGTAAAACTACATATGGATTTTTTGATGTCCTCTGGCATAAATGAAAGGTTATTATATAATTAATTATTAGTGTATTCTTTCTCAGCATAATGTCAGAATAAAATTTTGTTCCGAAAAGTTGATATTGTGAAACTTGACATGTATTACCATCGACATTCGTATGGTGTTTACTTATATCATAGTACTATTAATTATTATAATCTACTTTTAGGGAAAAGCAGGTTAGCATTATGAAATCAAGCATGAAGGCGAAATAAAACAACTTTGGCCACACATTATTATTCATGAAAATGGAAGGGTTTTAAAAGTTTGTTGGTAGATTATTGGTTTTATTAAGTACTGAATAATTGAATGCTGAGGTGACATAATGCTTTGCTTTGTAGTGGTGGTTGGTCAATTTCTTACCTTTTATTGTGCAGAAAAGTTGTTTTGACATTTTGTGCCAATATATCCAATGAAAAAGTTCCACCAATCTTAATAAATAAATAAATTATCTTTTTTTAGCTGAATTTGATCTGTAATTTACATTTAACGTAATTTAGAGAATTTAGAGTTATATTTTTTGAAATTTATGAGGCAATATCTATAAGTTCAGTTGAAGTTGTCTATTTAACAATCAATTTTCTATGGAACTTCTCAAAAAGAGAGGAAAAAATGATAATAATATAATAATCTATGAAAATCATCATAGAACATCAAAAAAAAAAAGTCAGACTGGCCGGTTTGACTAATTGAATCCATCTGATTAGGACCCCCAAAATGTATTCATGGTTGAACCGTCCAAAACTGATTTGATCTTGCTTCACATCTTCATGGTCCTTGTTCTAATTATATTTAATTTTTCTTATAGGATTTTAGAGTTTTAAGTTTGAATTTGCTGCATTTATAATATTTTCAGATTTTAAGTTATGTTAAATATTCTTATAGTTGTTTATTTTTATATTCTCCATTGTAAAGAATATTTTACATAATAGTTTTTTTTTCTTCTTATTTTAAATAATATAACAAAAAATATTGATTAGTAATTTTTTTAAATCAGTTAGATCGACTATTGAAACAATTCATTGCACTTATCAAATCAAAATGTGTAATTAATGCGAGTCCACTTATTTAAACAACTCATCTTGCATACACCTATTTTCACAATTTGGTTTGACAATTAATTTTGCCTTGAACTTAAGTTGTAACAAATAACTATTGCAACTGCAAGTGACTCAAAGTTTTTAATATTTTTAATTTAAACTTACTTTGATGTAGAAATAGTCGCTACTCATTCTTTAATAAAGCTATTTGTATCCTTTATACCAAAGAAAAAGTACACAGTCTTCAAGCTATTCTCTAAATTAGTGAGTTGAAATTATTTAACGATTAAACGCCAATTAACGAATGAAATGTGTCTAATTTCAAATTACGTGTAAAAGATTTGATTAAATTGTGTAGATGTGACAATTTAAACCTGAAAACTGTATTTCGGGTCGACCCAACCTGAACCGGGACAGAACCTCGAAGACCCACTGCTAGGCCACCCACGAACAGGATGCGATGAATCTTCTTGTCGCAACCGAACAATAACTATACATATAAAAAATATAATAATTTTTTGCAATTTTTTTTGTTGTGTCGCCAAACATGATTTTTATTGTATATGAATCATATGATTTTGGTGAGACGTGGTTTGATGTCTCCACGTTGCATAGAAGCATGGGTGTTTATTTAATTTATTCATAACGTGTCTACACATTATACAAATAATATAAATGTTTCACAACAATCATAAATCTCGATCTAATTGAAGAAAAATAGAGCAAGTTTTTATCTTCGAGAGAGACATAGATGGAGCAATCAAACCCTAGAAAATATTACGAGTAAAGGAATTATGAAAAAAAGATTGTTATATTAGGGAAAGTATTAGGGGTAGAAGAATAATTTTGCTGGGAGAGAAGAAGGTGAGGGAGAGGTGAAAGACAAAATCCTAATTTTTTAGGAATATTGAGAAATGGAAAAAAAAATTTAATTATGTCTAAAAAAAACAAAATAGACAACCTCAACTTTGTAACTACCAGACGACAACGTATGTCATCTGTAACAACCACAAATTGACACATCAGTCATGTATTAATAGAATTAACAAAATAGGGTGTATATAAATATATACTTATATAGGAAAGTTGAGTTGCCTCCCCAATAATATAACCTGATTTATAAAATGATTGTTATTACTCAGAATGTGCTTTACAAATTATGAAAAAATTTCTTATACACAAAATTTGTTGTTTTGTTACTATGTTTATTCTCATCATCGTCGATCAATATTTTTAAACCCTTACGATTGGTCACCCTTGATATAGCAACGTATAACTGGCCATGACTGAAAACTGACTTTTTCAGGAAAAAGTCCAACGTGATAGAGACTGCCCTTAAATTTTGTTGATCATCATAGCATATGACACAATCAGAGGAAATTTCATCATTGGAACTTGAAAGGCAACCTAGTATTGGATAATGTAACAGTCATTTTAGGGATTAACAACAATTCACCTGCATTGCTTTATTGAGAAATATTAGCTTATACAATATGATCGTCAAGTTAACAACCAACATTACACAACACAAGGGAATGATCGATATTTCTCAATAACATGAGTGGAATTCTAATTTTTAGTTTTAACTCATAGTTCGGCAATCCATAACACTCAATGGTATTTAGAAACTCTAGTGAGTGGACGTTCTACAATATGTCAATGTTTGAATCGAATTTGCATACATTATCAGAGTTAAGATATACTTTACATTCTCCATCATTTTATGACACCATATATTTATTAATCAAATCGATGACATCAATTGTTGGGAAAAAAATAGCACGACCCTCCAAATAAGCGAAACATTCGTAGTTTTTCCAAATTGTGGATATGTGCTAGCCACAATTGACGAAACATGGTCACCATCATCTTTCAATAATAGATAACATGTGTTTTAATTTGAACGAAACCATTCATTTGGTCCCCCAACTATTACATCTCCTATACTATGTATCGAGCTGACAAATTTTTTTAACTTGACACAATTGAGATCTAAATTGTGATTTTGCAGCACCACATTCTTGGTCTACTTCAAAACTATGTAATGAGTTCATAAATACAAAGATTTGATCACTGTGTGAACTATGTCTATTATGCCTTTTGGAATAACAGACAAAATTTGATGAAAATCTCCACCATGAATTATTATTTTGTTACCAAATGGAAGCTGCGTAATCGAATAATTTTGCGATCTCATCACGTGTTTCAATATTTTATCCAGAGTTTCAAAATAATGGCTTTTGGATTTCGCCCCAAATAATGAGATGCGCATACACCATTAATTTTGCTAGTGGAGTACCAGTAATGATCGAAATCTTGGTGGATATTAAAAATAACCCCTAAATCTATAATGCCCAGTTCTTCCTTTCGAAAGAAGAAGAGAAGTTATGTCGTTAGATATTACATTAAGAACAATTCCACTATTAGATTTGATAGTTGTAGAAAGCGTCATCTGTATCTATAGATAAGTAATACACCACCCTTGGTCAAATGTACTGCATCCATGACTTTATCAATTTTGGTGGAATATAATAAATTCGTACTAATGAAAACAAATCTAATTTCCTAGGTGTGCATTCTTTTGTTTTTGAGTACTGAAAAGATTTTTTTAGGAAACTCAATATAAGACAAATCCCGTGCTTTCAGATTTATCTTATTTGCCCCTAACCAACTTAAAACATGTTATGGTATTTTTTTTACTTGTGTTTTATTGCGTTCAACTGATCATTATCATTATACAATACATTATGCTCTTTTGGAAAATGAAAATTCAAATACATGATAGGTGGAGTTTTATACTCAAACTAATATTTTCCACGCCGCTTCGCATGGAAATGTGTAATGACAATCATAATACATGTTGATCTCATCAATCTTTTTATCCTTTGGATCCCCACATTTGTTCTGATAGAATGTTATAATGAACCTATAGTTACATTTATTGACATATTTGAATAAATACCTGATAGATCTAAATTGTTTACACTATTTAACATTTAAATGAGCTACACAATTCAGTAATATATAAAAAACTATGTGAAACGACCCTCTGGAGAACCGCTAGTAAATATCGCGGGCAAGACAACATGAGTACCAACACTTTAGCCATCTGTTTCACCTCATAACACTACATCAACAATTTCACTGTACATCTCACTTCATAGTTTTTTATGAGTTATGACGTATCACAATTTTGAAGATTCAATAATTGTATATACATCAATTATGAATTGTTGTGTGAGTCGTCGATTATATAAAACAGTGAGTACCTCCATGTCTCTTTCATGATATCAGTGAGAAAAAACTCCATCTGGCTCACATATTTCTTGCCCTTGTCTTTAGGTTTTCGAGGTTCAAAAAAAGATATGTCTTTCTTGTGGTTGTCTTCACCACATGGAAATAGTAATGGATAGTGTAGAGCAACATACAAAAGATGCAACTTGTTGATACGTTTCAAATTACCAGATCTATTTTCTACTCTCTTGCTGCCACTTTGTGGACCATATCACCAACAACCAATAGACAATTAGTTGATCTTTTTACGAATCTATTATAATTGATTCCACAATGTTTATTCCACTCGATGCTGGTTCGCACTTGTATTGTTTTGCATGATTAATGAAATAGTAACAAAATACATTATTTTAAAAAATCAATTCATATCAAAAATATTGAGTCGCAATAATATTTGATAAATTACATGTTATTTGATCTTATTTTAAGAATCTATTATAGTTGATGCCACAGTGTTCATTCCACGTCGATGCTGGTTTCGCAATTGTATTGTATTGCATGATTATTGAGATAGTAACAAAACACATTATTTTATGAAATCAGTTCAAGTCAAAAGTATTGAATCGTAATAATATTTGATATTTAATATGTTGATAGACAATAAAAAAAATATTACATTGTATTGCATTGTGCAATTTTGCATATTTTAATAAAAAAGTGGTAAAATTATTTTTGAGAAAAAATGACAAATTTGATATTGTTTGACTCACAATAAAAAAAAATAACACACACACACACACACACACACACACATATATATATATATATATATTCAAATAATCTTATTAATTTTTTAAATATTAATTAGGGTATCCATCCTATTTATGTTAAGAAAACTCCTACATAATTAAAAAAGAAAACTAAATCATCATTAATATTAAAAATTATTTATGAGATCAATTCAAATAAACAAGTATTGAATCGTAATAAAATTTGATAGTAACATGTTGATAGCCAATAAAATAGATAATGAATTATGTTGTCGTTTTAATATAATATAATTTAAAAAGTGGTCAAATTACTTTTGAGAAAAAGTGACAAATTTGGTATTATTGGACTCACAATAAAAATAATAATAACAAGAAAAATAAAACTCACAATAAAAATCAAAATAACATAAAAGTGATATATATACATATATATATATACATATATATATGTATATATATGTATATATATATATATATATGATCTTGTTATTTTTAATATTAATTAGGGTATCTATTCTAATTATATTAAGTAAATTTCTATATAATTTAAAAATAGAAAAATAATCTTATGTGACTTTTTTTCTCTCTTACATGTTTTTTTTTAATTGTTTTCACTGTTTAGCATGGATTGTAGGTCTACAATTTCATGTGAAGATAATTTTTTTCTCCGCACAATGAGCAAATGATAGTGTAAGTATAAATAAAATATAAATATTAAAATGATGTTGAAGGGGTTAGTATGTAAAATATAAATGCATACCTAACAGAATAAATTTAATTTTGAATTTCAATTGAAATTAAGTATGACATGAATGCTTTCAAAATTACTGTGTTTAGCAACATTTGCTTTTAGAGGCAGTCTTCCCCTTTTTTTATTTTCGAATTAATTGATCTTTTTTCAAATCTATTGTTGTTGATATCATAGTGTTCATTCGACTTAGTGTTGGGTTTGTACTTGTATTGTTTACGTGGTTTCTGAGATATTAACAAAATACATTATTTTATGAGATCAATTCAAATAAAAAAAGTGTTGAATCGTAATAATATTATATAAACAACATGTTGATAGCCAATAAAAGTAATATCAAATTATATTGTATTTTGAATTTTTGTATAATTTAATTAAATAAAGTGATCAAGTTATTTTTGAGAAAAGGTGACTAATTTGATATTGTTGGATTCGAATGAAAAAAAAACTCAAAATGAAAATCAAAATAACATATATGTGATTATATATATATATATATATATAATATTAATTCTTATTATTTTAATATTAGTTTGAGTATCTATTCTAATTATGTTAAGAAAATTCCTACATAACTAAAAAAATAAAATAATCCTACATGGCATTTACGTAGCATTTTTTCTCTTTCTTACTCGTCTTTTTTTCTCTCTCCAGACCTCTTCTTTAATATATATATATATATATATATATATATAGAGAGAGAGAGAGAGAGATAGATAGATATAGATAGATAGATAGATAGATAGATTGTGCATTTTTGTATAATTTAATTAAATAAAGTGATCAAATTATTTTTGAGAAAAAATGACAAATTTGATATTGTTGGACTTAGAATGAAAAAATAAATAAAAAAACGTTAAAGTAAAAAAACTCATAATAAAAATTAAAATAACATATAAGTAATTATATATATATATATATATATATATAATATTAATTCTTATTTTTATAATGTTAATTATATATATATATATATAATCATCATTAATACTAATTATGGTATTTATCATAATTATGTTAATAAAACTCCTACACAACTAAAAAAAGAAAATAATTCTACGTGGCATTTACGTGGTATTCTACTCATATTTTTTTCTCTCTCCAGACTTAATATGTATATAGATAGATAGATAGATATAGATAGATGAATGATAAAATATGGTTACATTAAATTAGGGCGAATTATTGTTCACATACACAAATTCTATCTTTATACCATATCTAAAATAAATGCTAAATATATTAACCTAACAAAATACTAAAAATATTTATCTTGCATCGAAACGTGGGTGAGTTTTTAGCTTTATAGTTAAATTATATAGAAATTCAAATTTTGTCATGTTCAAAATTTTGAAATGCAGTCCTATATAAATCAATTACTTATTTCACCCGTAAAATTACCTGAGTGTTGTTATTTGCATACAGATTTCTACCAAATGCACGTATCTGTATATATATTAAAGGAGAGGTTTGGAGAGAGAAAAAATGTCATGTAGGTCTATTTTATTTTTTTTAAATTATAAGAATTTTATTAACATAATTATAATAGATACTATAATTAACATTAATGATAATTTGATTCACCTAGGATTAGTTTCTTTTTTTAATTATGTAGGAATCTTCTTAACATAATTAGGATATATACTCTAATTAACATTATAATAAGAATTAATATTTTATTTATATATATATATATATATATATATATATATATATATATATATATATACACACATACATATAAATATTATTTTTTTTTTATTTTATGTTTTTTTATTAATTGTGAGTCCATATAATATCAAAAGTAATTTGACCACTTTTTTAAATTAGATTATATAAAAATGATAACATAATTTAGTATTTATTTTATTGGCTATCAACGTGTTATCTATCCAATATTATTAAGATTCAATACTTTTTTTTATTTGAATTGGTCTCATAAATTATGTTTAATATTAATGATGATTTAGTTTATTTTTTAATTATGTAAGAATTTTCTTAACATAATTAGGATGGATACCCTAATTAATATGATCATTTGAATATATGTATATGTATATGTTATTTTGGTTTTCATTGTGAGTCCAATAATATGAAATTTGTCATTTTTTCTCAAAAATAATTTGATCACTTTTTAAAATAAAATATACAAAATTGCATAGTGCAATACAATGTAGCATTTGTTTTATTGGCTATCAACATGTTATTTATTAAATATTATTACGACTCAATACTTTTGATTTGAATTGATTTTATAAAATAATGTATTTTGTTACTATCTCAGTAATCATGCAAAACAATACAAGTGCGAACTAGCATTGAGTGGAATGAACTGTGGCATCAACTATAATAGGTTCGTAAAAGATCAACTAATCCCAAAACCAAGAAGGGAGAGTCGCCTCTAAAAATAAATGTTACTAATGACAATAATCTTGAAAGCATTCATGACATACTTAATTTATATCGAAATTCAAAATCTAGATAATTCCATTAGATATGCATTTACGTTTTACATACCAATCACTTTAACTTCATTTGAATATTCATATTTTGTTTCGTATACTTATACTATTATTTGCTCACTATGTAGAGGTAACAATGTAAAAAATTCTCTTCATACCAAATTTGTAGCATACCTACAATCCATGCTGGATAGTAAAATAATTCGTTTACAATGATCAAACAAATATTTTTGGAGATGATGGTATTGCAAAAGTTTAAAATTACCAAACAAATATTTTCCTAAATAAGCCAGTTTTCAGTCATGGTTAATTGTATGTTACTATATCAAGTGTGACTAATTGTAAGGGTTTAAAAATATTGATCGGCAATGATTAGAATAAACGTAGTAATAATATTATAAATGTTGTGTATAAGGAAATCTTTCATAATTTGTAAAGTAAACTTCGTCTAATAACAATCATTCTATCAGGTTATATTATTTTCAATATTATTCGATTTTTAAATAATATTTGGATGTATTATATATAGGGAGTGATTTCGGTAAAAACTATCTATGGTGTGAGAACTAGGGATGATTCTCATCGAAATACATACATACATACATACATATAACTTAAGTGTACATATATATACAATTACTTATTTAAATATTTTAATAGATTTTCTACCAAAATTGATAAAGTCATGGATGCAATATATTTAACCAGGGGTGGTGTATTTCTCATCTATGGATACAGAGGACGCTTTCTACAAATATAATAGTGGAGCTGTTAATGTAATATATAACGACATAACTTCTCTTATTTTGAAAGCAAGAATTAGGCATTCTGAATTTAGGGTTCCTTTTAATATCCAACAATATCTCGATGTTTCCTGGTACTCCACTTGCATAATTAATGGTGGATGCGTATCTCATTATTTGGGATGAATCTCCAATGATGCATAGCCATTATTATGATACTCTGTACAAAACATTGAAAGACGTGATGAGATCGCAAAATAATTATAATACGTAGCATTCATTTGGTAACAAAATAATAATTCTTTGTGGAGATTTTTATCAAACTTTGTCGGTTGTTCCAAATGGCGCTGGACCGAACATATTTCACATGATGATCAAATCTTCGCATTTATGAACTCATTACATGGTTTTAAAGTTGACTAAATATATGGTGCTACAAAATCACAATTCAGATCCCGATTGTGTCAAGTTAAAAAAATTGTCAATTCAATAAATAGTATACGAGATGAAATAATTGGAGGACCAAATGATGGTATCGCTAAAATTGAAATTCAAGTTATCTATTATTGAAAGATGATGGTAACCATGTTCCGTCAATTGTGGCCAGCACATATCCACAATTTGAAAAAACTACTGAATGTTTCGCTTATTTGGAGGGTCGTGCTATTCAATCCCTAACACTTGATGTCGTCGATTTGATTAATAAATATAGGATATCATAAAATGATGGAGAATTAAAGTTCCGATTCAAACATTGACATATTGTAGGACGTCCACTCACCAAAGTTTCTAAACACCATTAAGTGTTATGGATTGCCAAAGTATGAGTTAAAACTAAAAATTAGAACTCCACTCATGTTGTTGAGAAATATTGATTCATTTCCTTGTGTTTTGTAATGTTGGTTGTTACAAAACTTGACGATCATATTGTATAGGCTAATACTTCTCAAGGAAGCAATCCAGGTGAATTGTTGTTCATCCCTAAAATGATTGTCAAACCATCTAATTCGAGCTTGCCTTTCAAATTCCAACGGCAACAATTTCCGCTGATTGTGTCATATACTATGATGATCAACAAAGTTCAAGGACAATTTCTCTCACGTTGGACTTTTCCTGAGAAATTCAGTTTTTAGTCATGATCAGTTGTACGTTGCTATATCAAGTAGGGGTGGAAAAATGAGGCACGACATAATTGACCGACACGAACACAACACAAAATAATAGGCTATGAGTTGAGGCTTATTGGACCCGTGCCTTATCGGGCTGACACGATAAGATACGTTAAGTAATGAGTTGATAACGCGCTAACCCGATAAGACCCAATAATATTTTAATTTCCCCATTTTATATTCATTTACTCATTGTTAGTATATGTGATCTTTAATTTATCATTAGTACATTTGTCATATTATAATTTTAAATGTATTTGACAATTTGTATTTATAATTTTATAGATATGTATTATATCTATTAAGAAATTCATGTATTTTATTAATTACCGGGCCTAATGTATTTAACGGGTAAGATTAAATAAATTCAGTATTTTTATTTATCGTGCCTATCGTACCTTGTCGTACTTTTTGTATTTTTAGCGTGTCGTGATTCGGGTTTAGATTATAGGCCCGATAAGCTTATTGTGTAGTGTTCGTGCCTATGATTATCATGTCGTGTCTTATTGTGCCGACCCGATAAGAACCCGACACGACTGATTTGTCAGCCTTGATATCAAGGGTGACCAATTGTAAGTGTTTAAAAATATTAAGCAACGATGATGAGAATAAATATTGTAATAAAACTACAAAAGTTGTGTATAAAAAATCTTTTCATAATTTATAAACTACATTTCGTCTAATAACAATTCTTTTATGAACCAGGTTATATTATTTTCAATACCGTTCGATCTTTAAATAATATTTAGATGATTTATATATATGGAGTAGTTATGGTAAAAATCATCTCTAATTTGAGAACCAGTAACTTAAGTATTCATATATACAATTACTTATTTAAATACTTTAATATATTTAAAATAATTAATTTTATTTTACATAAAATAAAATGAAAGATTATCATACAAAGCACGGTCACAATACTAATTTACTAAGTACACATATGCTCACTTTTTATTTTTTATTATTAATTTTTACTTATCACACACACTAAATACCTAAAATATCCTTAAGTTAGTTTTTGTTTATTCTAAATAGGCACGGTTCATGCCACATCTGGCATTCGTGCCAATGATATTTTGCATTGTTCCAGTAGTCATGATAATTTAGTGCCACAAATAATTTTTGTGTCAGTATGAAGATGTATATTGTTGTAATAGGCACGATTGTTTTGTGCCAATATGATTTTTATATGAAATTTTGTATTACTCTAATAATATAATCATTTTGTGTCATATAATTTTTATGTCAATATGATATTTCATTGTTCAATCAGGCACGATTCATGCCACGTATAGTTTGGGTGCGGATATACGCACCTCAAAATATTTTACACAAAAATAACTTTACCACAATATATAATTAAAATTGAAAAATAAAATATATGCAATTATATATACATATTATATATATGTGTGTCCCAACGTTTTCCCCTTCTGCTTCAATTTTAGAGATCAATCGGCCGACCAAAACCATCTCCTCTATCGATGGCCCGGCTGAAAGATTTCGGCGGCAGCAACCGTAGACACTAGAACATGGAATTTGTTTCGGTCGATTTCTAAATTGATCGGCCGAACTCCTTCCAACTTGACGTCTCCGAAGGCTGGAAAAACATGGCGGCATCTGACGGCCCTCCGGCTATGATACGCTTCGATGGTTGGTGAAGCAACGGCGGCCAGCTGCTCTCCATTTCGAAGTGGTGGCGTTGATAACGACAGCCGAAAGTGGCGCAGTGGCGAGGGAGATGATGGCTAGGTTTCCGAAAACTATTGGGGTGGCATTTAGCAGGCGGCGATGATGGGGTGGCGGAGTTGGTTCGGCAGGGAAGGCGGCGCTCATGGTGGCGGGGCGACCGTCCGGTGGTGGCACGGCGACGAGGCTCGACCTTAGGCCTGTATGTGTGGACGACAGTGGTGGTTTTGTTTTCAAGCAAGTTTTTTTTCCCTCTTTTCCTTCCTGTTCTTCTTCTGCATTTTTATGCGGCTTTCTTTCGCCGGTTTCTCTCTCTTTCTCCTTACTTTTCTTTTTCTTTTTTTTCTTTTTTTTTATTTTTGTTTTATTTTTATTATTATATTATTTATTGTATTATATAAGGTTAAATGGGGTGTTTGTGTGGTTGTTTTAGTAAAAATAAATGCATTTTAAATTTTTTTGGGATGTTCTTATTAATTGAGTCAGCTGATAATATTTTGAAATACGTATACCCGCACACATAGTCTTTTTCGTGTCAATATGATATTTTTTGTTGTTATAATTGGCACAAAATTTTTGTGTCACTTTTGATTTTAAAGTCAATATAATATTTTATATTATTCTAATAAACATGATCATTTTATGCCACATAATTTTTGTGCTAATAATATATTTTATATTGTGTTCTAATCGGCACGATTCCTTCTGCGTATACTCTCCATGCCCCATAAATTTATATGATTATTTTAATATTTTCATATAATGACATTATTATAATTTTAAGTATTGTGTACTTAGTATAAACTTGTGTGTGCATATCAATACCCATTGGTTTTTCTCAGCTTATATTCATTCATGTTGCTAATCTCCCCTATTTATTAGTGCATAATCTTTTTTAACTATGTGTCTTCTTACGCTTTGTCTACCAAATAAAAGATTATAGTGTTTCGATTGCTTAGGTGCATTCTAATCCTAATATTTAACTAATTTAATATTTTCATTTTATTATATTTTTGATAATTTATTTTTTTTAATTTTAATTTACTTAATTCAATATTTTTCTTTATTCTCCTAATATAAACATATAAAAGTCATATATAATTAAAAAAATCTTAATGAGTTATATTAAGTAAAAGATAAATTACATATAAGATAATATTACTTACAAATATAATATTAATTATGAAAATAATCTAAATAAGTTGTATTATAATAAAGTTTAAAATAAGTTATTTTTAGAATCTCAAATATTTTGTATAAGTAAATTACATGTTATTTGTAATAATCTATGTATGTACCTACATATTTCAGTCTTAAATATAAAAATATAAATTTTATATAATAATATTAACTAGACACTGGTTCAATGCGACATAAATTGTGAGTATGATATCTTTTGAGTTTTTTGAGTATGTAACTAAATATTATTAACTAATTTAATTTAAATATTAAATTATTAAATAATAATAATTAATAGAGATTAGACAGAGGAATTGAGAATGTGACATATTTTGAATTTTCTTAAGTATGTAAATAAAATTAGTAAAAAAGAAATATTGGCCTCCCAAAATATAATTGAGTATATTTTTACGTACCTCACAAACTATTTTATATATCAACACTTCCAAAGATATATGTTTTTTGTTTGGTTATCTCATATTGCATAATTCTGTCAAAAAAGTCCTCGGAATTTGAAACAGTGAGTTTCACAACTTCGCAATCTTTATATCAAAGAATTTTTAACCACGCGTAAAATCTTACAATTTCAAAATTTCAATGAAATTGATGATTATAATGTGAAATCTTATTATTTCAATAACAAATATACAAATTTTGATATTGATTTCTATAAGTTTAATTGATATTAATAAATTCAAAAAAAATATAATTAAAAAACATTATTTAAATAAAGTACTTAACCCCATTACTATTAATTTGGGTGGGTGAATAATTTTTAAGTGGTGTGTACTTAGTCTTGCGTCTGGATGTCAATACCCATTACCTTTTTTAAGCTTCCGTCCATATTGATATTATCAACACCGAAAGTTGAATGATTAATTAATGTTTGATTAATCCTATTGATCATTATAAGACGTCGACACATCAAAATTGAAGGTATAAGCTTAAGAGATCTTATATTCAAAATTTACCAAAGTTTATGTTTTGACTATTTACATAACACTATTGATAGTTGATTATTTGTAAGTGTTGTTACTGATATGATGTTATTTCGAAATAATTGTGATTGGTGTTTGACAGGGGTAATAATTAATTTATTGAATTGTTTCATTAAAAATCAAAACTGATTCTGTAATTGCAAATGGGAGGGGGTGGAGTACTACTATTAATAATAATAACAACAAATAGTAAAAAATAAAAAGGAAAAATAAATGAGCAGGAATACTATAAGAGGGGGCCTGACTCTGAAAGCCCCAAGTTTTGGCAGTGTTGCAATAGTTGTAATCAATTATTGATGGCAAAGAAGTCATTATTTCAAAAATTTTGAGTCGTGCAACTGTGAAAACGGCGTTCTTATGTACTAGCTACGCCTAGCACAGCACTAATGAATTGCCAAATTTATAATCTAAATAATATGAGTTTCAGCAAATGGTTGGGCAGTTTTGAGAGAGTTGACATTGCATGACACAAACTTATAGTAATTAATAACCTTTTTAATGTAACTCATCTTTAGGGTCTAGAGTACTACAATGAAATTGTCTGTCCATATTAAATAATACGCATATGTTAGTTGAAGTTCAACTTGCAAGGGGTTTTTCAATTCTAATTCTACTCCACTTGTTTAGATTAGTGAAGTGTGTACCAACATCGACACAACCTATCTCTCCATTCAAAACAATTATACTTTTAGGAGTGCACACAAGAATTAAGAAATGAAGAGAAATGATCATATTAATTTTAGTGAAATACAGTCTTATTTTCTAAATTTGTAGGGAAATATACAAATGATTAAATGATGGAGACAAATATTTTAAAATAGACAAATTATCACGTAAAGTATCAATTATCTAAAAGGCCCGCAAGAAGTGAAATAGGGATTAGAGCATCTCCAATGGTTAGTCTACTTTTTGGAATGTGACCTTTTGTTATACGGTATTTTGTTTCACGTGTGCTGAAAACGTCTAATTGGAAAATAATCTCCTTCATGTCTATAAATTGCAAGTTCCTTTTTTTTTTTTATCAATATTATAATATTACGAGGGAGAAAGTGTAGATTAGAGTCTAGAAATAGACAAAATACTCAACATAGTTCAATTTTATTTTATGCCAATTCAGCAGTTAGAAACTTTGACATTCACCGTTGGAGATGTAAATTTTCTTTCACAGTCTATTTTGCTTTTGTGGCTGTGAAATTTTTTATATTTGACGATCCATTAAAAATGCTCTAAGTTTTTTGTAAACTAAGGCCTTGTTTGTTTGTTTACGTGTTTATTTCTTTTTGGTCAAAAATATCTTCTCAATTTTACACCATTCAAAATCTAATATCACACAATTTAATAGAATATTGTTTAATATAATTAAATTTTTATATTTTTCATCTAATCCCATATAACTATTTAATTATTTATTCATTATTCACTTGATCTTCATAAAAGTTAATTTAGGTGTAGTGTGAATTTAATATAATCAAATGGCAAAGTAAAAGTAGTATCAAGTCTGTCATTTGTTAACATCCAAAATAGCAATCAAACTTTATCTCTTTGAAACGAACTTAGTAGTATTTATTTTATCTAGTTTTTCACTAATAAATTTATATCTACTACATTCGTCCCATTCTACTCGTCACAATTTAGAAATTTTCATGTCTCATTCTATCTGTCACATTTACATTTTCATGAGAAAATCATTGTTACTTTTTACTTTCTCAATAAGAATTAAATGTTACTTTAATAATCTTACTGCTACTTTTATCATCAAGAACTTTTAATTATTAAAAAATAAACAGATATTATGATTATTTTATAACTACAGTAAAATCATCTTTCTTAGTTTTTTTGAAATAACCAATTACTACATATATAATAACGGAAAATTCTACAGTGGCCCCTACTTTACTATACTCGTGCATTTTAAATCATTAGATCATTTCATTATATAAAAATTGAAATGATCTAACAGTTAAAAATACATAGATATGAAAAATAGGGGGCAATGTAGGACTTCCATGTAATAACACCGATGAAGTACAGTATTCAAAACTTACAAAATCGATTCAAAATTACTATACACAAAACCGCAAAACTACTACATAATCATTATTACCTAATTAAGTAGGTGTCCCTGAGGCACAGGCGAATTGGCAAATGAGCTTAAAGAAACCGCACATATTAGTACTAGTATTAAAACCCTTTCTTTTTGTCTTGAAACTTTTGATATACTTAAATCACATTTATTTTCATGGGATGAGTAATATATTAAGGTGTTAATTAACTTTACTAAAAATGTATGAAATATATATTAGACATGGGTAAACATCTAAAGAAGTAAGAAATAAAAATTATTATCAAGAGATGAGTAATATTAAGATGTGTAAAACTAACATCCCTTGACTATAATACGTTAGTTTTACTAAATCACACTTTTACACATCATCCCTAATATTAATGCGAAATTCTCCTATTTTATATGTCTGTTTTTTTACGTTTTGTTAGCTTCGAAAAGAATTATGGTGCTTCGGTATTACGGAACCTAATATCTACCTAATTGAATATTTTCCTTCAATATATTTTTACCTAACTTAATGTTTTTCTATTATTATATTTTTTTTAATTTAATATTTTCCTTTTATTACATGTTACTTAAATCAATATTTATTTATCATATTTTGTTTGATTTAATATCTTACTTTTATTCTACTAATAAGAAAAAAGTCATATTTAATTAGAAAAAATCTATATAAGTTGAATTAAGTAAAAGTTGAAATAATCTTATTTTTAGAATTTTAAATATTCTATTTAATAAAATACGAGTTATATAAAATTATTACAAAAGAGAAATAAATATAAAATATATAAACATAAATTTGGATATGTAATCCTAATATAATACATTGAGAATAACATTAGAAATACATATGAAAAAATATTACGCCAAAAAGAAAATAGAGAGAGAGAGAAACATTAACAAAAAATAATAATAATAAAACCTTACACCTAGAAAAATAAATATTAAATATATTCTAAATCTCCTTATCTAACTCCAATATAAGGCATTGATAAAGAGATTATTTATCTACATGGACTAATTAATTTCTTACGCAGAAAAAAAAGGAAATATAAAATAATAATAATAAAATGATATTACATATACTACAAGTTAAATATATGACGTTTTTTTTAATAGAATTATCAGTGCCTTATAAATTTTAATTTTTTATATCACATAGTCACACGCGACACGCGGGTGTTGTATGTTTTACATTTTTACAATATCAATTTTCTACGGGTTTACTTTCAAGTTTAGGGCATTTTGCTATATTTTATAACTAATTTCGTGACTCCCGGGTAAAAATACTTAATATTTTTTATTGTGGAAATCAGTCTTACTGTAATTAGAACAACTAATACTCCGATTTGTGTGTATAATTTTCAATTTATTCGTTTAGTATTTTTAACGAATATTACTCTATTTTAAATTTCGCATAATATGCGAGCGTTAAATATTAGACATGGGTCCACCACTAAAGAAGTAGTGTGTGTGTGTGTGTGTGTGTATCCCATTTATATTAGTGCAGAATCCTTTTATTCTATGTGTTTGTTTCCCATATTTCATTAGTTTCGGAAAGAATACCGATGTTTCGGTAACATCTTAGCCTAATATCTATCTAATTTAACAAATTTTTATTATTATATCTTACCTAATATAATACTTTCCTATTATTATATTTTACTTAATTTAATGTTTTCCTCTTTTATTATTTGTTACCTAATTCAATATTTTCTTTATCATGTTTTGCTTAATTAATTCAATATATTACTTTTATTCTCCTAATATAAAACTATAAATAGGTCATATTTAATTAGAAAAAAAATCTATATAAGTTGAACTAATTTTTATTTATAATAAATTTAAAATAATATTATTTTTAGAATTTCACGTATTCTATTTTAGAAAAAATACGAGTTATATAAAATTATTACAAAAAGGATAATATATATATATATATATATATATATATATATATATTTGAATTTTCTTATCTAATTCTAATATAATGCGTTGAGAATAATATTAAAAATCTATATAAAAAACTATTGTTACGCCAAAAAAAAAAGGGGAAACAAATTAAACAAAATAATAATAATAATAATAATAAATTATTATGCTTAAGAAAATAAATATGAATATATTATAAATTTTCTTATCTAATACCAATATAATGCATTAATACACACATTATAACCACGTGAGAAAATTATTGTATTACGCAGGAAACAAAAAAAAAAGAAACAACAAATAATAATAAAATAATATTATATATACTACAAGTTAGATATACGGCTTTTTTTTAATAGAATTATCAGCATCTTATATATTTTAGTTTTTTATATCACATATTCACATATGACAAGCAGATGTTGTATGTTTTGTTAAAGGAAAAACACAATTAGTCTGTTTTCGTCAACAAGTAACTGATGAAAGACAATTTAGGTATTTGTTATCTTTATGTATTATGTAAACATGTATTTGATACCATGTATAAAGGGAGTCTTTGATAAATAAGAGAACCCTAATTTTCTACCGTCTACTTCATCTTTCTTATGTCTTCTTCTCATACTTTTACTTTTACACGTTATCAGCACAAAATTCTAACCTATTGAGAGTGATCGAGGCCCCTATAACCAAAGCAACAATTATACAATTTTCGTACGTTAAAAATCTAACCGCGCTGTAAGTTTGAAAAATTATTTTTTCACATTTCAAACGTTGGATCGTGTTCCAATTTTTAAAGAACCTTCAATATCTTTTGAATTACCTTCTGAACGGTGGAAACTGGATTTGAAGATACGAGAAAATATATATAAAATTCGAACAATGCAAATTTTATTTTCGAAATTTTCTGTCAGAGTTTTCAAAATAAGATTTCTCACAATCGAACCGTTGGATCAATCCAAAATCTGTATATACTGTTACAAACATATACAAGTTTGATATTAACGGTGGAGATCTGAATATGATCTGAAGAATCCGATAATGAATTTTGAATAGAGATGATCCTGTTTCACAAAATTGTCTACCCAGATTTTGTTAAAATCAGATTACGCACAATTTAACCGTTGAATGAAATTGAATTCTGGATATAATATTCAAAAGGCATACTGGTTAAATCTGTATGGTGTAGATCGGGTTTGAAGATCTATGTCATCAGAAACATATCACGGACAAACCTATTGTAAAAATAAAATTAGGAAAGAATCGTGTCTTTACTCCAAGGTAACTCGAATTGACCTATTATTTATTAAATGCAACTAATAAATATTTGTTTATATTGATATATGGCATGGTGTGTATTATTGTGCATTCTTATACAAAGCATGTATATGTATATATATTACCTATGATTATATGCAAGTGATGTTATGTACAACATTGACAAACATGAAACTTTACAATACTTTAATGATATTCATAGAGTACATAATATATTATTACTTATGCTCTTAGATGATTTCTGATTTAAAAGTCGTAAATAAAGTTATTTACATGATTGGATGAGAGATTGATCATGATTTGCCAATATGTTTAGTTGATCATGAATTTCAATGAATTGATAGATTCATGTATGTTGGTAATTCTCGATGAATTGATATATTCATGCATGCTGGTAATTTTCTTCAGGTTGATTTTATAAGCTACTTTCAATGTATGCATTTTGATTGTACATTTGCATATTTCCATGATAATGAAAGTTCATGAACGATAGAGATTTGTATAAATAAGTATTGTGATAAAGTATATTCACATAATATCAAAGAAAGATTATGACATATATTCTTCAAATTCATTATCTAAAGAAATTGATTGAACTAACTTAATCTAAATACAATTTAACATACTAAAAAGAATTGAGTACTACCATCATTGGTTTGATGTGGAAACTAGAAGAACTACAAATTCCTCAAAAATATCATACACCAACCCCCAATTGACAAAAAATTGTGCAACTAAGTTAAAGTCAATTCTCTAATGAATTTGAGATTTCATATTGACCCCAAGTCTTATATTGGAAGTATATGTAGTTGAAAATTTTCAATAAACTTTGGGATGTGCTCTAAATGAATATTTTGAAAATTTTATGAAACAATACTTCCAAGCCTAAGAACTTGGTGAAAAAAAAAATGTGTTTGCTTGCTAAAAAGGGTCAATGAATTTGATATGTTGCCACTAAAACATGTCCTACTGTATGTGAAAAAGAAAGTCACTTTAAATGTCAATAAGTAATTGAGAGATACAATCTCACTATATTTTTTTCTATTTGAGCAAACATACTGATGTACTTGTATAATATTAATTATGATAGTAATTCATGAGAGACATGACATTATTTTTCATAATAGCAACGTTAGACCTCTGGATAAGGAAATTTATTGAGGCTAATTAAAATCGATATGAATAGTAGAAATAAGCTCAAAGTAAATGGGAAGAGACATGTTAATCCCTACCTATGTGGGAAGAATGAACCACAAGGTAAGATAGGTAAGAGTTATGATATTTATTGGTCGTGATAGAAGTCATGGAGGTTCTCTAAATAACCTTACTTAGTCAATGGATATCCTCTATTTTGATTGATAAAATTTGTTTGTTTCTTACTTTATAAAGAACTTGTTAAGCATAATCGATCATTCATATTAGACTACTGTATTTAGTTTTAAAGTTTATTTTGAGTTAGATTTATGTGTTGTGGCCTGATTTATTTATATTTGGCTTATTGGTAAAATTTGGATGTCATTCTAAAGTATTGAATGTACTTGAGTTTATTTACCACCTATTTACATACAAGGTTCAAGAGTAATATTATTAGATATAATGTAACATAACTAGAAAATAATGTAAATTATTAGAATGAAAAGTATTTCGTTCAAATATCTCTGAAGAATGTGAGAATTTGTCGAGGAATAGACAATATTTACTGAAATGCCTAATGACACAATGATTAAAGTCATAAAATCTCAGTATGAACCAAGAGCGAAACGAACCTTGTTAAGTTTGATGATATTCATGTTGATGATTATCATTAAGAAATACACTATGAGAATGGAACTATACCTTTAATTTATATGGAAGAAACCACGTTTTGAGTCAATCTGATAATTTTACTTTACTACTTTTTCATTATTGAATCATAAGATATGACCAATAAATATCTTTTGGACACTGACTCATTCAAGTTTTGACACGACTGGCATGGATTCTTTGGTCGTCGTGATATGATGGTCCATATTATAAGAAATTAACATGAACGTCTTTTATTTTGAGTGAAACACAAAATAAGATAGAAATCTGATGCACAGTATAGTGTCGAACTAATACTGTTCAATTACAGCTAGTGCATTTTAAAGTACTAGGAGCACTACACACATTCATATCTCAAAGATACATCACTCATTTTTTTCAAAACTTGTTCATTAGAAAAATTGTATGATTGAGATCTGCACAAGCTAAAGATACAAAGTATAATATTCCATTCTTATAATTGATAATTGGTGATACATGTGGACATAACCATTCAAAATAAGGATCATTCAAGTATTTTATAGTTTTGGTCGATGCTTTGGACGTTATTGTCCATAAAAATATTGCATTTGCAAATTTTTTCGTACATTTAGTATGATTAAGGACTCACCACCCTTATAAAGTACCCAAAATCATAGTCACTGGTTATACTTATGTCCATGAATCATTACTGGAGGACGCTCCGATGTTTAATATGATTTAAGAGAATAAAAAATCTCAATGTACTATGTGAGTTTATATGAGTTGATGGAAAGATTTTCCACACACATTGATGATATACATTGTTGCTCAAGGAATCATTGAGCACAATGGTATCGAACCACGCTCTATTGAAATGTCAACAAATAGCAAATTGACCTAATTCCAAAGAATCAATTCAGGTAGAACTAAATTCACTGACAACAAGACGGGTATTTGGTCTGGTAGTGCTAATCTCGCCAAGTGTAAAGCCTGTAGGACATAAACAAAATTTTTTCAGAAAGCGTAGCGGGAAAAATAATGCTTTGAGATGCAAATTTAGACTTGAAGCACAAAGTTTCTCACAACGCCCTGTAATTGACTATGGGAATATGTACTCTCTCATAATAGATATTATAATTCCAAAAAATGATAATGTAGCTATTATACCTGTGGTTACATCATATCTCTATGGGGATTATGATTTAGAAATATATACGAAAGTGTTTGCTGGCCTTTCCTTACCAAGTCAAGTGACTCTAAGCCATAGAGTGCATTTGCAATTAAATTAAAATGCTCACTTTATGGATTGAAACAATCCAGGCGGATGTGGTATAACCGTCTAAGTGACTACTTGATTGGGAAAAGTTAATCTATGCTCTTGCGTATTTATAAAGAAAATAAATTTCAGATTTGCGATTATAATTGTATATGTCGATGAAAGGAACATAATATTCACTCTTAATGAAATAAGAGATATCGCTAGTTATTTGAAATTTTAATTTGAGATAATGAACCATGGAAAAACTCGGTCATGTTAAGGCTAAACTAAAGCCGAGTTTGTGAAATACTAAATTCTACAGTTTCTATATATCTAAAAGATGATCAGGCGATTAAATATGGATAAGTGCAATATCCTAGCACTCATATGATTGGTCAAAGTGAGGATATAAGGAAAGATCGATTTTTTCAGTGGAATGACGAAGAACTAGTGGGATCTGAAATTTCCTTCTTATGTACAACATTACGCATTATTGTACCATTACTAATACACTTGACCAAATATTACTTTTTCAAAATTATTATCTTGATTTAACTCAAGAAAGCGCAATGTCTTTGGAATGGAATCAAAATGTACTTTGATACCTATAAGAAACCATTGACGCGAGTTTATTTCTCCCATTCATAAATATAATTGGGACTGCAGATGGACTTGTAACCCCTAAAGAAAATGTTGAGTTTACTTCCTAATGTGAAACACCAAATAGTATCGTTGATATTGGTTACTCACTCGATTCATGTAAAGAGATCATTATCATACATCTAGTAGTTCGTGAGTATACATGGTAAATGTTATGATCATACATATCTCTGAGAATAGTGGCTTGAACTCTATCACCAAAGAAAGTGTGATAATACGAGTAATATCAACACAACTCTTCTACAACCAATAACTATGCACTTTCTCAATAATCAAGTAAATTGAGGAAGTGGAGACTTTTAAAGTTCTCTTGATAGATGTACATATCAAAGAGAAGTGTAGAATTTAGGGAGTGGAGTCTCAACATAGGTGTGTTGTACTCTTTTTCCTTAGACCAGATTTTATTTTTTCCCATTGAGTTTTGTTACTTGGCAAGGTTTTAATGAGACAACAATGAAACACCATTTATGAGTGTTGAAGGAAAAACCCAATTAGTGTGCTTTCGTCAACAAGTAACTGATGAAGGATAATTTAGGTATTTGTTATCTGTATGTATTATGGAAACATGTATTTGATATCCTATATAAAGAGAGTATTTGATGAATAAGAGAACCCTAATTCTCTACCGTCTCCTTCGTCTCTCTTATGTTTTCTTCTTATATTTTTTCTTTTACATGTTTTATATTGTTTCAAATTCGATGAAGGGGTCAGTCAAGCGGTTCGGGTTCCTTTTCAAAAAAAAAAAAAATGGAAATGATTGAAGTTTGTTTCCCCGTCAAGTTTATTGTTATACTAATTTTGTGAAATACTTGAAAATTGTTTATTGTGAAAACCAGTTTTACTGTAATTAGAACAAACGTTATTCGATTTGTATGTAAAAATTATTTATTGAGAAAACAATATAAAGATGATACGTGAGTATTAAACTAGTATATATATAATCTAAATTTTTTAAAATAATATATCTCTAAATATAAAATCAACAAAACTTATAAACTACTCCATAAATTCCCTAGTTTATTTAAAAAAGAAAAAAGAAAAGCAAATCAGGGCAAAAGATGATGCAAAGAGAGAGGAATGGGAGTAGAATGCAGTCAACCAAGTGACACTACTAGCCATTTGGGGTCAATAGAAATATGGCCAGTATTATCCAAATTTGCATTCAATAAAGGCCCGACTCTCAAGCCCGACGCTTACGAATACCCCACAAGGCCACAAAACCATTCTTCTCACGCCACGTAATCCTCATGCAGACCCAATCCTCCAGAAAAAACCAAATCCATCCGAACATTACCATCTTACCCCCCACACCCGACTTAAATGCCGAGAACACCCTTCCCACTCACTATATAAAATCCCCTTTCCACCTTCCCCAGTGTCCTACCAAGCATTTTCTCTTTCTAGAGCACCAAACAATTTCTGCCATTTTTCTCTCATTTTCTCAGGAACTGGCGTTATCTCAGGAAATTCTGGAGGATTCTAGAACCAAGGGGGTGGTGACCGCCCTGTATGACGCCTTGAGCCGCCGCGACGCGGAGGTAATCCAGCAGATCCTCGCCCCCGACCTCGAGTGGTGGTTCCATGGTCCGCCGTCCCACCAGTATTTGATGCGCCTCCTCACCGGCGAACAGGAATCCGACGGCTTCCGCTTCGTCCCCCACAGCATCGCCGCCTTCGGCCCCACCGTCCTCGCCGAGGGGTTCGACCAGTCGCGCTCCATCGCCTGGGTCCACGCCTGGACCGTTGCGGATGGGATAATCACCCAGGTCAGGGAGTACTTCAACACGTCCCTCACCGTCACGCGGTTCGGAGACACGGACCAATCGGATTGCAGCAGCATTGCGGAGCTCCATTGCCCGTCGGTTTGGGTCAGCAGCCTTCCGGATCGGGTCGGGAAGTCCGTGCCGGGTCTCGTGCTTGCTATTTGAAAAAGATTCCAAGTCTCGGGGTTTAATCCCGTGCTTTTAGGGGTATTATATTACTGTGGGACCTAATTAGAATAAAGAGTGCGTATTTTGCGTGTTTGTGTGTGTTTTTGTTTTCGTATGGGTTGAGGGAGCACCGTTGTATCTGGCGTCTGGGGATGTGAGATTGACGGCTGGGATTGATTGGGGGTGCTGATCTGGTGCTTGCGGGTTTAGTACGAGTGTGGTGGAGCTGCGAAGGATGAGGACTGGGAGAGCCTGTTGTTGCTTTGATTTGGTATCGTTTGATTATCTGTGTGTTTTGTTTCTGTGTGGCGTTCCATTTGCAATAAAAGAAGTTTCGTGTGATTGGTTTAATAATGGATTTACTAGCCTTTTAATTATTTGTCCTAAGGTTCACCAAACTAATCACGCATTTTGCACTTTAAATTTGAAAATATAGAGATGGAATCTTTGGCAATGTGTGCAGCATAACATAATATGGATAAGAATTTGTTTTGTTTTTTTTTCCGTGGATTTACCGACCAATTTACAACTATCGATGTAGCCATATAATAAATTAAATACTTTAATTTTTGATATGCTTTGAATATTGACCATCAAATTGAAAAAGCGTGTATTGAAGATTTTATATTGTTGTGGCATGACGTGGTTCGGTTTGACAAATAAGTATTGTATTTGTATGCTCTCCTCTCCTCTGGTTAAACTCACAAATTACCTTGAAAAATATGCTGCGTGTAGGAGCTTGACTCTGGTTTAATATCATGAATGAATCAGTGGCCAACAATTAACAATCTACTTTTTAAAAGAGGCTATGTAATTTGTACAACATAAAGATATACTTGGTATATATATATATTCTTTATTTTTTTGAATAAGATCCATAATTTTATAAACTAAAAAAACAATCTCACAAAATACACAATTTAGAACTATTGAGAGTTTCAAATAAGTTTATCCTTCTACGGGGGAGGAAATAAAATAGAAACAAGATTTGACATTGAAAATGACTTCATGCAAGTGGTGGACTTGTATGCATATTGGTTTCTTAGCTTGAAGAACTCTTTTGAAGTATAACTTGAAAAACTTATACCCTATACTGAAAATACACACAATATTATTAAATGCTTATTTTCTAATGACGAAAGTCTATATTAAAAGTTTAACCACGGTGTAAATGATGGGATTTTTGGGCAATTCATCCCATAAATACAGTAATGCGAATTTTTGGGATATATTTAGTATCAATCATTGATGTGTGTGTGTATGATTGAAATAATCTTGCAAAAATCAAATTTTGTATAGATCACTATTTACGTCACTAAAAGTCGTTAGAGATGTCTTAACCCGATAAATACCCTATACGCTCATATAAGTTCTATTGTAAATATTAGGAGTTAGAGAACGTGATACTAATGGAGTAAATTGAAAGAGAAAAAAAAAATAGATGTCTTTGTAGGCTGCTTGGCTCCAGGGTCCTTAACAAGGCTTAATTTTAGGTTTCATTACTCAGGCCAAATTGCATCAAACATACAACTTTTTAAGGAAGTTTAGAAAGAAAAAAAATTATGATGATATTTGAGAAATAGAGAATTTCAGAAAATTTGCGGATCAATTGATATTTAAAATATAATTCAACTCAAGCCTTTTAAATTTATTTATAGGTCCACCCAAATACAATGTTTCAATTTGCAAGTTAAAAATATTACGATTTTATTTACCAAATATTAAAAATCATTTCTAAATTTGCAAATTTAGAAAATGGTGTGATTTTTGGTGCAATTAAGTCATTAAAATAACAAGTACTATAACTTAATTCATTGGGGCCTTAAATTAATCGTTTTATTCATAAATAAGATATTTCTCTTGAAATTGATTTATTTGACATGCCCGAACTTTAGCTCATCAACTATATATTACAATTTAAATTCAAACAATTTTTATTTTTTTTAGAATTTTAGTTAAAGCTTAATAATCCACATAATTCACCATCAAGATGCATCTTTATTTAAAAATTTGATGACATACTATCAAAATAACAATAATAAGGCACATAAATATATAAAGATAATAAATGGACTTCTTCAACTTTAACCCAATTTAAATTCTTAGAGAATAAAATAATAGATCAATCAAATAAATAAATGGTTTCTAAAAATATTTGTAAGGAGTGAAAAAACTTATAAGTACTTGAGATGATGAGATCGAGTGTTGTTTATACTGAAAGATAAGCTACCACTAGGCTAAATGCTTATCTTGACAAATCATAGCCACCACTCCATTGAAATATTCAAATAAAAGAATTTCTGGTTATCTGCATGTCACCATCCAAGTCATACAAGTCTAAATCATGAACATTATTTCAACAAATAATCTCAAATTTGAATTTTGAAAAATGCGTGCCTGATGGGATATAATTCTTTCCATGCACATAACTCAGTGATGGGCTGGACTAGACCATTTTCTACCATAAAATAAAATTTTCGTTTTTAAAAATGTTTTTTAAAACAATAAAAATAGACTAACTACTATCATTTCCAAAGAAATGAAAACGAAATATTATCATTTCGCAACAACAAGTTCGAACTAATTAATATACCCTAGTTCAAAAGTGGCTTATTCGAACCCATTGGGAATATATTGCATGTTCTTTTTTATTTTTTCTCCCTTTTCGAGGGAGGGTATATTTTATGAATTTTAGCATCTATTCCTTACTATGTTCAAATGGATATGAAAATGCAAAGAAAGTAAGAAAATTGAAATCTCATTTGGTTATAAGTAATCATGTAATCATGTCGAAACTGAAATCTCACATTTTTATAAATAATTATGTACTGTATTATATTAATTAACATATCTGCTCGAATGTGATAATTCGGAACCTTTTCTATAAACTAATCAATTTTGGTGAATATATTTTGATGGTGAACAATACCATTGTATTTTCTAAAAAATGGGCAATAAATGGTTATAACATTGTCATCGAGAGAAATCAAATTCGAATCCTCAATATTAACAAAATACTTGATCTCAGCAAAGAAAATTGTAAAAACAAAATGTAGAAATGTTATCTACAGAATCACATAGCTTACATTCCTCATTTACTCAAATCGCATGTAGCATAGAATATTAATAAGTCATTATTGTCTGTTGAAAGCATCAGAAGAACATCCTAAAAGAATCTAATTTGTCCATTTTCTTGTTGTGACACGTCATCCACATTTGTTCCATGATTAAGAATGCTTCCACTAACTGCATGTATATATGCGCATTTCACAATGCCATTGATAAGTTGACTACCAATAAAGAATACCATCACATAAATAACTTCGATTTTAAAAAAATATATACCACAATTCTGTTTGTCTCAACTTTTTTTTTCCCTTTAAAAAATTTATAATAAACTAAAAAAATAACTTGTACTTTTCAATATTATCAAAAGCATCACAGAAACTATACGCCATTGTTACTTCATTATTACAACAACAAACATTTTGAGAAAGTTCTAATTCTTCGAAAATGTTTTGCTTTTTTATTTCATAATAAAAATGTACCTCGTGCGTTTTTTGTTTTTTTTTTTTGGCTTGTTAAGGGAAATAGTTAGGCTTTAATTTGAAATGTTGGCTGAGTTTTAACTTTTATTAGTAAGTTGGGACACTAAGGCCAGTGGGATTTCTTGCCAAATGGGTCGCGCACATATTCTGTCTAGTACAAGTTCCTATCACGCTGCCCAAATCAAATTCCAATAAAATCGAAACCCAAATAGCTTAAAACGACAATACGAGGACTTGAAATGAAAACCTTTGTTTGTATTCCATTCAATTAATTAAATCGCACAGTATATATAATTAAATTTATATATCATTTTTTATTGTCACTGCGATCTCTGAAAAAAAAAAAAAAAAATTGATAATCACGTAAACAAAAGCACCACAACAACAAATTTTAAGTTTTAATCAAATAAAGTAGACGCAAAAGCGGAAAATTGGTATTTAAGTACACATACCAAACACATTTAAGCACGACGTTGAATCCCATTGGGTGCGTTATTATTTTACAACATAGCTACATCTTTTTGAAAAATATAAATAAATAGATTTAAAGAAATTTGATAGAGATGACCTTTGTTTTTCTAAGTGTTTGGTTTTCCTATCACTTAGTCCTCGTATGATTCCATTTAGATATTTGTTTTGGCCTATTCTAGAAAGTCCTCATTCCATTTGTTAATGATAAAACAAAAGGTTCTTACGAAAAATCAAATTTTGATTTAACAAGATCTAAGTCATATAAACTTAGCGTATTCCGACGATCAAGTAAGAAAAGATCTAAAACTAATGAAAATGATAGCAAAATAATAAGAATAATTTAACTTGAATTTTAGAGGAGGGTATAAAGAATAAAAAACATGTTGTCTAAACCAAGGTTTACACATCTTATGGACTAAAATTAGGAGATCCAAACCAATTAGGATTTTATTTTGTTTTCTGGCTATCACTTGAATATCCGCTCAAATATAAAAGGTATTATTACCAAAACAAGCTACTAGGTCACTGACCTGCAATACCAATTATAGACTTAGAACCTTCGAGACCAAACAAATTTGCAGAACTCTTGAGACCAAAGAAGTTTTCAGAACCTTCGAGGCCAAACATGCATAAACTAACCTCACCCGACCTGATCCCAGGTCCCCCACGACCTCTTGAAAGATGTCTTTCTCAAATCAAGCCCACCAGTCACTCTAATCCAACTCACCACCGGCTCGACCACATATAAAATTCGAGCCAAAATTTATGTTGTATCAGCTAGTCGCTCTATTATATATGTTTGATGTAAGAAATCAAGTAAAATAGAAGAGACAAAACATTTATTACGAGACTCCAAAGATCACCCAAGAGCCGTAAGTGACATTAACTTTACCATATCCTCAGAAACAAACAACCTTTTGTAATATGACCTTATATCATCATTATGTCTCATAGGGACAGATGTCCTCTCCCCTTTCAAAAAAAAAATATTTCAATGACTATGCTAGTTGGCTCAAAAAATAAAAGGCCCATATTACAACATATTAATATTTGGACAACTCTGGGTCGTATATATATAAGACGTAATTATCACCCCCAATTTACCATTTCTCAATTTCACTTTGCAATTTTTACTGCTTCTGCCATTAACGCCTTCTAAGTTCTGTATTGCTATATTATAAAATCCCACCAGAGACCACCACATACCAACAACCTTTTGCCAACAAAAAAGGTAAATCTTCTTTCCAACTCAATAAGTTTACTTCACACGCCTGATTTAGTTTCATAAAACCTCAAATTGATGCTTAGATCTATGTATTATTAGTGTCGATTACTTAATTTACATTACTCCTTTTTACTTTATTCTGTTTGTTCTCCCTTTCTAACCCTTAGCGACCTCCTCTAACACCGATTCCCAAAACCCTAAAAGTAACCATAGCTTAGCAAAGAACTCCAGCAGTTCGGAACCCTATCTTGTACATTAGTTATAGGACTGGACTGATAGGCGAACCAAAAGGTGATGTGAACTAGAACGAACTAGAGTGAAGTACCCATCTCTAGCAGCAAGCCATTTCATCCCTTCCCCTAAATACTCTATCTCCATCAAATCCCCTTCCTCTTTTGCTTCATCCTAGCTGGACTTCCTAACTTCTAATCCTATCACTCTAGTTCCCCAGGCAGCTCACACATTGCTTCCTCCCTTCCAAGGATCTACTAAAAAAAACCATTGATAACCCTTCGCTACTCCCCAACTCCGAGATCTTAGCTAAATTCATAGAAAACATACATTTGCCGGACTACAATGAACTAGTCCTTCCTAGAGCTTCCAACAACTGAGCTGATCAACCACTCCCAAGTCATGTAACCATGCTCGACGGTTATCTCTACGTTGGTCTTAGATTTCCTATAAACCCATTTTTACCTAGCTATGCCACAAATACAACTTCCCCTTACTTCAACTCACCTCCAGTTCCATTCGTCTCATGGCAGGGTACTTTATACTCTAAACTTACTATAAGGTAGAACCTGAAGTAGATTTTCTCTATTTTGTTACATTTTGAAACCTCAAAAGAACCTATCCACCCAAAACCAAGCTCAATTTCTCAAGAATATATCTTCCAAGATATCATACTGTAAGCTAAATTCTTCTTCATCAAGTCCTACAAACCATGGCCTTTTCCCATTGATCGACGCGAAACCCTTCCTATTTTCAAGAAAATCACTAACACCGACCCCAACTGAGCTAGGTACAAATCATAGATAAAGAAATTGAACAAGTAACCTTCCAATGTGATGATACTGACGAAATCCGAGCAAATTATCACGGGCCCATGCCTCTTTGCGTGGCGCAGCGGACTTTGCCCGGGCACACTAAGCATGGTGCAGCATCGATGATAGCAACGATGTCGGCCATCTATCAAGTCTTCAACATTTTAACAAACTAGATAAGGGAATAGTAAAACAAGAGAGCAAGTAAACAAGAGAGTTGAGGAATAATTCTTTGATTAAGCCTTGACAAAACTCATATATAACAATAGGTGAGTAGCCTATTTATACTAATACTACTACTTAGATCTAAGGTTTAGGTTGACCCTTCTCCAAGCTTGACCCATTAATTCTACTAATCGGCCCAACAACATGTAAATCCGCATAGTAGTAATACATAATAGTACTCTAGCTCAATCGTGTCCACATGCAGAGCGTATCAACTAGATCCTTCTAGACGCGACGTATATGGAACATACCTTTATACGCCTACTCCCTACCAAACTAAGACTCTAACTCAAAAGGAAAGAAACTTAAAAGAAATCCTAATGCGAAGAGGATTCCTACTGGGCGGTGACTTCACGAAAGACGGATTGGCCTAGGTCATAACTTTCTCACCGCCGAATGGGTCCAGAAGACCGACCCATGCTGCGGCCTTCTGGGTGCGTGCGGTCACGCACCTTCTTCTTTTGGAAACTCCGAGAGAGTGCTTACCTTTATCACATCTCACCTGATGGATCAGCATAAACGCTTGATCCATTTCCCAAGCTCATCAATCTCCCCTAACCGGCACGCGTATCTCTTATTCTAGCTCTCATACATGGGCAACCCTTGTCGGCCACTTTGCATAGCTCCTTCAACATATAGTTAATGTAGTTGAGCCTCTCACTCATCCGTGCAAACTGCTCGCCAAACTCTGCGACCACCTGACACAATACCCCGCCATTATCCGAAACCACATTCCAAGGCCCAATGTTCTTAGTCACGGCGGCAACCTGACATATGTTACCCTTGACAGCGTGCTCTCTCACATCGGTCTGAGCAACCAATATATTTCCCCCATGCTTAACTTTGGTATGCACCCCCATACATATACCCTTAGTTGTTCAAAGTTCTCTTTTTTATTTATTTTTATTTCACCCCCTTTTTTTAGCACATGACTTACATACCTGTTAACTTCTATATGCTCAGAAATTTGTATCAAGTGCCTATTCTAACTCTGAAGACAAAGCCTCCCCTTCCAAGCCTATAGATCAGGTCGGTCCCCCTTGAGGAGACTAAAGTTCTTATCGAAATGTACCTAAGAAAAACACGACAACTTACTTGAGTAAGTCACATATCAGCTTCCATGGGCCCTATTGAATTGATAAGAGCTTGGCCCAAGTTACCCCAACCCTAAGCACCTGCACCAGAAGCACAACCACCATCAAAGAAAAGATAAAAAAGATCATATACCACCAACGAATCGAGATTAGGACCTTCAATTATGATCGACGGATTGTTGAGCTGCAACAACCCATACAAAGTTTCCTCCCTTCCTGGAAAGCAAATTGCTACTTCCAACCGACACGAACCTGCTACAACGACTTAATGGCCCTCATAAAGTGGCAATGCTAGCATAACACCTTACTCAGTTATCAAAAATTATCCACACTTAAGATTCCCTTTGAAATAAATAGATCAAACTAATCAATTATACACCTCGTAGGCTGTCCCGACCTTCCTGTTCATAGCCGACGACTATCTCATCAACACCTGGGATTGAAAGAAAAAAGCAACCTTTGGGAGGAACATGCAACCACCCTTACTAATGAAGCGGATCTGAATACTCAGTAGCTCTCCATCACCAAAGGACAGCTGGATGAGACCCAATGCACTTTAAAGATCAGTTAGAAAGAATTGGAATCTGCTGAATCGAACTTGTTACACTTACTTTCTTAAGAAAAATTCATCTACAAGAAAACGGAATAATTGTTAGTGGAAATCTTGACTCAAGTCGAATCTCACAAGGAAGATTAATCGAAAGTGGGTTTTGTGTTGAATCACGAAAGAGAAAATAAGAAAAAATCCTAAGCACTCGATCAAATCATTTGGGTTTTGGTTTTTAACATGTAAGACGAGAATTTAAATGCATACGAGTTTGAAAGTTGATTAAACAAAGGTCTAGGGATCTTGTCTCGTCTCCATGATCGATTGGAATTTTATCAAATAGATAGTGCACTATCAAATGACCTCTAGAAAACGTCAAGAAATAAGAATACGAAATAAAAAAGCACACTACCAGGAACTTTTTCAATACGAAATAAAAGGGCACACTACCAGTAACTAGTTTAGTGGTTAACACTCTTCTACTAGATAAATCATCCACCACAAATGGAACATAGCATCCTTTTGTATTGGACAACAGGCTGCGAAACCATTTCTGATTTTTGGCCTCTAATTCATAGTCACACTCTTGAGATAGTTCCTCTTTCGCAACCTGCCAAGGAATTCAAGCAGAAAATGTCACACATATGACTTGCATGGTGGCATTACAGATCTAGTCAATAAGTTATATCTACTTAGAAAAAATCTATATAATTTGAATTACTTTTTATATAAAACTGAAATAATTTTATTAGAACTTTAAATATTTATTTAAGAAAAATACGAGTTATAAGACATGTTTAACGTAATTGTTACGGGAAACTAGGAACATCCTAAGACATGCATTTATAAGACAAAGGAAATTGCCAAAACAAAATTCACATTCAGGATCAAAGATGAGCATAGATTAATAGATCATAACTTTCATTACCCGTCCTATACTAGTTGTAGCCATTAGCTCATAGTCAAAACATGTCAACTTAGATGACCAATTGGAACCCAATTCAGCATCCAAAACCTGGTTGAGCTGATTCCTTGGCATCCGATCTGCTCCCTGACGAACAATGTCCAAACGAGAGACTTATTAGGTTGCCTAAACAAGATCTCCACCAAAATTTCATCTGGTAAAGTCCAAGTCCTGCAGGCTCGGATTAAAGGTCTTGATATATGTTGCTGCTCTAATTCCATAATTTAGTTCATAAATATAAATCGACTTTAGTTCAACCCCTTCGATCTTGATTCTCAAATCCGCTAGTATAAAGGCCGAATCTTTTCAATAAATTACTGGAGAATTCGGGAGAAAAGAGTAATGATTTACCAAACTACTGGAGAATTTGGGGGGAAAGAGCAATAATTTACCAAATTACTGGAGAAGTTGGGAAGAAAGAGCAATGATTTACCAATCTACTGGATAATTACTGGGGAAAAAAAACACAATAATTTGCCAAAGACTGATGAAGCTTTAACTGAATTAGAAATGTGGGCGAAATGATCGAAAGGCAATTGATTGAGTCAGTCCCGAATCCCCATGTCAAACTGCTTGAGGTCTCCGTGATAGGCGAAAGATTACTCAATGTTATTAATCTATTAGAATCTCTTTCTCAAAAAGTAAAAGGAGAAAAAATATATTTAAAGAACAAAGAAGCAGAGGCGATTGTCTAATTTTATCAAAATCTCTCACAGAGAATTCGGGGGAGAAAAAAAGAACAATAATTTACCAAATTACTGGAGAATTTGGGAAGAAAGAGCAATGATTTACCAATCTACTGGATAATTACCGGGAAAATAAAAAGAACAATAATTTACCAAAGACTGATGAAGTTTCGACTGAACTTACCATATACAAACCAGAACTGGGGAAGTTACCCTCAAATTATGAATCTCGAACTTTGCTGAAGATGAAGATTATGGACGGTGAAATTGGTATATGTAGGAGGTGATGGTGGCAGGAGGTTTTGGGCGGTGGCGGCGGTCGACGTGAGAGAGGGGGAAAGGATATTGGGTCTTGTGGGTGGACAGTGAAATTGATATATGTCGGAGGTGACGGTGGCAGAAGGTTTTGGGCGGTGGTGGCGGGCGACGTGGTGGCGGGACGGTGACGGGAGAGAGGGGAAAGATGTGTTGATAAGGTTTTTGTGGACAACAAAAATCATAAGTCCAATAATTTAATTAAAGTGGTAATATCTAGAACGCATAAATAATTATACGTTCTGTAATGTTTAATTTACCAGAAGGAATTTTAAAATATACCTTCTAAAAAATTGAATATAACAGAAGGTACTTAAAATATACGTTCTGAAAAGCAGTTATTCTAGAACGGGTATAATATACCTTCTAAATGTGGTTAGTCTCCAAATTTTCAGAACGTACTTTTTAAAATCTGTTCTAGGATTATGACTTTAATTACAAAAATACCACCGGATAAATGTTGTAGAATGTCTGTTGTAGAATGTGTTTTTTGTACTTAGTATTTGTATGTTGATTATTTTTTTAACAAAATAATTTTTACTATACATTCAATTGGATGTTCACAAAGTTTTAATTAAATGTTCACTTATTTATTATTAGATGTTTAGTTGATGGCAGATACGTAATCATGTACTCCACAAAACACTTGCCTTGTTTTTATTAACATCTATGATCCCTTCTATTCTATGCGCACACTTCATTTGATTTTAAATACATTTCGTTTATTGTTCAAAAGTTCAAGATATTTTAAAAATGAAATTCAAAGATTTGAATCAAGAAATGGAGCCGGTGACTAACTTTTGTTTGTTCAGTGATCGTTGATAAATTTGTTTGGAGTAAAGTGTGATTGAGATTTTTTTTTCATTTTTTGAAAAATGTGTAAAATAAACTAGAAGTGGAGATATACATGAAAAAAATGTAGATATAGTTTCCAGCTTAATGAATAAATTTTCCGAGGAATTTCAGGGAAAAGATTTCCTCAAATGTTTACGAAAGAAAACCTAACAATGGCCTTGTTTGGTGAACAGTGATTTAGGACAAAATTAAAGGATTTGACTCAATTGAAAGGGTTAACCAGTCAAATCCTCTAATCGATATTTTGGTAAATAGAGGATTTAATTAGATTTTTGGTTCCAAAAAGCTATTTTCGAAAACGCTCCTTGTAGCAGCGTTTTGGTTAGAGAGAGTTGAAAAATATGGTTAAATAACAAGAAATTTTTTTGTCGCAAAGCCATAATTGTTGACTTTTCAACTGTTTTTTTTAAGTTAAATCTCACAGCACACAATTGTTGACTTTTCAACTATTTTTTTTTTAAATTTAAATCTCACAGCACACAGTTGTTGACTTTTCAACATAAGTTTCAAAAATGCAGTCGTGTGTTTTAAAAAAATCAATTTTTTAATTAGCTGAATTTAGGATATTATGGCTAAAAATTAGGATATGATTGCTTAAATTTTCGAATTTGTGAACCAATAATTTTTGAATTTTTTAAAGCACTGAATTCAGATTTTTGAAAAATACATTTCGGTTTTTTAAAATATCAGAATTTCAAATTTGTGAGTCACATAAATTGATTTTTATTTGCCCAACACAATTTTAATATTATTATATATACCCAATTATTAGGTTAGAAAATCAGTTTTTCTATCATCTAAATTAGTGATTGCAATGATAAAATTTGTTTACATAATAGTCAAATGTTCCAATTTTGATTAAAGATCAACTGTATTTTTTGGTATTTTGAATTGAAATAATAGATAAAGCAAGTATAATAAAAGTAACTATAAAAATAAATTTAACTACATGTCCCGAATAAAAAAATAAAGCATGAAAATAAATTAAATTACAGGCCCTAAGAAAAAATTGGGATCCAAAAAAAATAAAGCAAGGCATCAAACTTAAATAAATTACAGGCCCCAAATATAACTAATTTGACAAAAAATGATAAAATATTAAAGCATATTAGAATTGAACAAATATTAATCTCCTTGAATAATTAAACTCTAAGAAATCTGGTATCTTCTATAGCAATTTTATTTTAAAAAATCGTTGTTGATTTAATCCGATTTACTTGCAGAATTAGAATCCTAAACAAAGGAAATACAATAAATCAGAATTTTGATTTCATATGATTTGTTTGTCTAATTAAAGACATTAAATTTATGGAAAATGCAGCAGATAAATTTTTTAAAAATAATCAACCAATAAAAAATGTACGAAAAATAGAATACAAAACAAAGAAAATACAATACATCAAATTTTTATTCAATATTAAATAACTTTAATATTTCAAGTCCGACTCATATTTAAAAAAAAATCAGATTTCATACAATTTGTTTGCCTAATTAAAGATATTTAATTTATGGAAAATGCAGCAAATTGATTTTTCACTCTAAAATCAACCAATAAGAAATGTACGAAAAATAGAATCTTAAACAAAGAAAATACAGTGGATCAGATTGTTATTCAATATTGAATAATTCTGATATTTCAAGTCGGAATCATATTTTTTAAAACATCAGATTTCATACGATTTGTTTGCCTAATTAAACACATTTAATTCATGGAGTAGATCAATTTTTTCGTTCCATAATTGACAAATAAAAAATGGACAAAAAAATTAAAATCGGATACAATATCTATAATGAGGGGATACGAAATCATATCTGTTTGGGTTATCAGTGTTCCAAAACTTGAATCTCTACGGTTTCAACTAATTCTCCTTATAACTATAAGTTCCTATTCTTTGCAAATAAATTCCAATTCCTCACCCAAATGTGTCTGTGCTTTTTCTCTATTTTCAAAACTTGGGCAACAAGAATTTTTGGAACGATGCCTCCTTAATTTGGACTCATCAAAATACATCGACCGAATGAATAAAAAAGCACTTAAGCTTATAGTTGTTCGATTTTTTGCTCGATCAGAATTTGATGATAAGGATCAAAAGACTTCCATGAAGATCGTTTTT
Organism: Phtheirospermum japonicum; assembly: GCA_014905375.1. NCBI lineage: Eukaryota > Viridiplantae > Streptophyta > Magnoliopsida > Lamiales > Orobanchaceae > Phtheirospermum > Phtheirospermum japonicum. The sequence goes on from BMAC01001365.1 coordinate 56,860, forward strand.
CATGATTTGGAGGTAATTATTGGTTCTCAATAATTTTATTATTATATATAGATATATAGGTTCGGGTAGTCTACTAAATTTTATCGATATATATATATATATATGTTCGGATTGTCTACTAATATTCGATTAATGTATTGAATTGACTTAAGTTGTCTCTAATTATGTAAAACGGAGAGGACGAATTACTGGTGTTATAAAGAAGATCAATGTCAAGTTGTTCGAGAATCGAATGTCTTAGTTTTATTATTATTATTATTATTAAACCAAAGATTTTGAACTAAAAATCTATGGTGTTTGTGTTGTGTGTGAGTGGTGAAACTTAACGGGGACTGTAGTTAGGTTCGGAGCGGCGGGCATAGTTTTCGGTTTCGCCATATTCGGAGAAGATTAGGGTTTGTGGGGGGACGGATGAGGGCTAGGGTTTGCGGGGGTGGCGAGTGGGCCAAGAATGTAGGGTTGCCATATTTATAGGATGGTTAGTTTGGTGATGGTAGATTAGGACCGTTGGATGTGGTGTGGTATGTACATATCGTCAACTTTGGTTGGATTTAAACGGGTAGGATTCTGAAATGGGTTTGGGCTTTTTAGCTGGGCTTTACCAATTGAGCCGATTTGAGTAGAATTTTATTTATCAATTGGGCTTCTAAGCAATACTTTATTTGTATTTCTAAAATAATAAAATTTAAACTATTATCTATAGAATATAAATAATTTAATATTTCTTATATATAATATAATATTTGATTAATATGTCTATGTATTTTCTTTTATTTTGTTTTGCTTCTTCAAATTTAGTTATTTATTTTAATTATCTATTTAATAATATTATTTTTTTTCTTACTTTAAATTATAAGTATTTATTTTTTTGGTATATATATGTGTATGTATGTATATAACATAATTAATTTTGAATTGAAATATGATATTAGAATAATAATTTTGGATATCTTATTTGATTTGATTTTTTTATATGATCTTGAATTGAAATAAGATATTAGAATAATAGTTTTATTTGTTTTTTAAGTATATAAAGAGAGCGTGTATGTGTATGCGTATGTATGTATATACTTTATGAATTTTGAATTTAAACAAGATGTTAGAATAATATCTTTTTCTAATATTATGTTAATTTAAATGTATTGTCTGGTAATATTATTAAATTTATTGTGTTTAATTAAAATAATATATCTGGTAATGTATCGATCTAAATTCAAGATACTTCAAATTTTTTGGGGTTACCAACTTTTATACCTAAGGTTATATGGTCATGTTATGGGCTTGGATCCAGATCTACGGTTGGACTTATGGGATTTTAAATTGGACTCAAAGCAATTGGGCCTCTCAATTGTTAAGTGGACTCAAAATAAATTATGGTTTGGGTTGGATTAATCAATTAAATAGGTTTTAAATTGGTTGAATTTGATTAATTATATTATCAAATATTTCTAAATTATCTTTATTTATTTTAAATTTATAGAAATTTAAAATGATATTAGGATGTTTTTGAGAATTATCTATTGTGTTAAATTAAACTGATTATGCGTTATTGTAAATATTTTAATTTTTAATTTCAATTTTCATGCGTGTAGATTAATTTAGTTTTGTTTATAGATTTGATTATCTAATATGATGTAAGGTATTTTATCGAATGTGTTTATTATTTATTTGTGTTTAATATAAATCTTATATATGGTACTGCATACATTTGATTTTTTTAATATCAATATTTATTAATGTAGATTAATTTAATTTAATTTTCTTATTTTATGAATAATAAATTTATTTTGAATTGTTTGTAGTTGTAAAATTATATTACAATATTTTTCAGATTTTTTTTAATCAAATATGTTAGTATTCAATGAATTATCAATATGATTTAGTTGTAATTATATAAATTTAAATTACTAAGTAAATACCTTATTTATTACATATATATTTATATATTTTATAAATCATACTATTTAACATCTTTCCGTATTTTCTTTTATTTTGTTGACTCTTTAAAATTTAGTTGTTTCTTCATATAATTTTTGAAATGCTTCATATATGTTTTCTTTATTTAATGGTACAAGTACTCTTCTCATATAAGAAAAATAAATGTATGTATATATATATATATATATATATATATATATATATATATATATATATATATATATTATTAATTTTTAAGTACGTTATTCACATATTAATGTAGATTAATTTAATTTAATTTATAATATCTTATTAATTGTAGAGTAAATTCAATTTATTTGTAATCAAAATTTGAAGTGCATAGCTCATTAATTTTATATATGTGTGTATGAATGTATATACTTTATTAATTTTGAATTGAAATAAGAAATTAGGATAATATCTTATTCTATATTATGTAGTTTAAATGTATTTAGATTTATTATCTGACAATGTTATTAAATCTATCGTGTTTAAATCATGCATCTGGTAATGTATATATTTGGGAATTTTATTTTAATTTTCATTCACGTAGATTAATCTAATTTACTTTATTCATTCTTTTTATGAATGAATTGTGTGTAGTTTAAATTTAGATTATGATATTATTTAATTTTTTTTTTAAATCTGAAGGTGGGAATGACCTCTTGAGTGAGTTGCACACAACTGAATTTCTGAATGGTATAAAATATATTCTGGGGTGCCAAATCACGAATCGCATCTGAAGGTAGGGACTCCTGTTATGTTATTGAGGAACATAGACCACTCCATGGGATCATGTAATGGGACGAGATTAGTTGTTACAAGACTTTCCACTCACGTCCTTGAATGCAAAATTCTAACTGATGCAAAGGCAAGCGAAAAGGTGTTGCTTCCCCAAATGAGTATAACGCCTTTTGACGCTAGGTACCTTTCAAGTTTCAACGAAGGCATTTTGCTCATGACTTAATATGCGATGACGATAAACAAGAGTTATGGTCAATCACTTTCGAACCTCGGCCTTTATCGAAGAATCTCGTATTCAGTCATGATCAGTTATATGTTGTTGTGTCGCGTGTCACCCATCAAAATGGTTTGAAAATATTAGTTTGTGGTGATGACGATTCGTGATCGAATATGACCAATAATATAACGTACAAAGAAGTATTTAGTAACGTATAATATTAACGTTCATGTATATAATGTGGATTCGATTTATAATTTATGTAGTGTGATTTTTTTTTATTATTTCTCTTCATCTCTATCTCTCTGTTAATTTATATCTTCACATAGTAAATAATAATAAAAGTGATATTAATATAATTTATATTTTTATATTTTAACTTTATGCTCCGTGCATCACACGGGTGTAAAAAAAACTAGTTAATACTTAAGGTAACCTACCACATAAATATTTCACGCCTCCCTTCATCGCAAATTTTCTTGTATATGTGGTTAAATATCTGAAACCAATAATTTCAGATTCTTGTGAAGGTCAGTTGAATTAAAAAACCAGTAGGATCTTGAGTTATATATATATATATATATATATTTATAATTATTCAATTAACTTATCATATAAATTTATATTATTATAAAAAACTCAACAATAAATTAAGTCCATGTCCTTATTGGTCACTTTATACATTTAAATAACTATCAGCTATTCACCAAACACTTCTATACAAACAACTAATTCAATCAGCTAATACAATCAGCTATCAACTATCAGCTAAGGTCCTGCTTTTTGAGCTTATTGAAAGTTCCTATAGCTTATTCCATCACAATAAGCTCTTTAGGCTGCTTGGTAAGAACAAAGAATAAGCTTCTGATAGCTTATTCTGCCTAATAAGCTCCTGTTCAGAAAAAGTTACAAATCGTAGTTTTTTCTAATAATCTCATACATTATTTGGTAAAATCATTTTTTATCCTTTTATATTGTAAAAAATATATTATTTATAAGCTAATATATTACTTTATATTTTACGAAAATATTTTTATTAGTCATAATTAAAGTTTTATTTATTATTATWATTATTTTTTAATTATTTTTCAAGTATTTGTCTTTTTTTTTAATTATCTTTTGGGAAGTTTTCATTAATTATTATAATTTTATTTCTTTTATTCTTTATATATATATATTTTTTTTATGTATAATATTTTATATTTTTTAATCATGTCTATATTGGTAAATTAACATTCAATCAACTACTTTAATCAACTAATTTACCAAACACTAATTGAAAATTAGCTACCAGCTATCAGTTATCAGTTATCAGCTACCAGCTACCAGCTACCAGCTATCAGCTATCAGCTATTTGAATCAACTTAACCAAGTAGGGCCTAATACAATCAGCTAACAGCTATCCGCTAATTGCCAAACAAGTATCAATTTTAGATTATACTAAATATTAGGAATATAAATACAGTTTACGGGGGCATCGTTCGTTCAGGCCATTATAATCATTTATGTAAATATAAAACTTTAAGTTGAAATTGGGAAATAAGGACTTTTATATTATTTAATTAATATTCAACCTTTTTAGTTAAGTATCCATTTTAAGGTGAGTTCAGATTTTCTATTTCCGACCTCATGCATATTCATTTGTTCTGATATTCAAGTTTTTGGTTAAATAAGGATGATATGAATTTTGATAACGGAAACTAATAATAAATAAATAAATATGAATATAAAAGAAGAATCATAATAATATAAATAGGGAAATTTTCAAAATTAATCCCACAATCATAGGAGTTTTCAAAACTAGTCCCACTAAAACCCAATTAATCAATTACACTCCATCAATTTTTAATTTTAATCAATTTAAGGATAATTTTTGCTAGAATTAGGTTAAAATTCGGGAGTTTCCAACTAGTTTTTTTTATTTAATTATAAAAATAAATTAAAAGAGAAGTTTTAATAAATTCTGTTTAATTAATTAAATTAAAAACTACATAAAATATTATAAAATAGTTTATAATAAGATAAAAAATAATAAAATATATAACTAAATTTTAATAATTAATTGATAAATTAAAAAAAAAAACTCCAGAAATATCATTAAGTAATATAACAAATCTGATTTGAAACTAATTTTTAAACAGCTAATATGACAATTGAAAAAAAAAAAGAATCAATTAAATAAAAATAAAAAGTATAACTAATTTATGAATAATAAATATGATAAATATTTTTTAATAATTAATATTTTAAAAGTCTCATAAATGTCTCAAAATAATTAATCTGAAAAATAAAAACTAGTCACATAAATATAAAATTAATAACTAATTTCTAAACACTTATTTGATAAATTGAAATCAAACAAAAAAAATCTCAAAAACAGTATAATTATTTTTAAAAATAATGAATAAAATAATATTTAGTTGACATTTATTTTCTTTTTCAAATTCATTAAATTACTTAAAATCGAATTAAAAGGTCTTATATTTATTTAACTGCTTTTATAGAATACTAGACTTTTTTAATATTATTCTATTATAATTACTATTATTTAGTTTTGGTTACATTTGTCAGACTTATTATTAAGTTTGTTGAGAAATTTATTATTGGCAATAATTTCTATTTTGTTATTTGCCTTTCTTGGGCACAAAATAAGTTAGGAAACTAGATTTAGGAATATATTGTGTTTCCTAGTTTATGTTTAAGACTTTATTAGTTTCCTAAATTGTGTTTAGAATTTGTTTTAGGTATTTACCAAGTTTAGCATTCTATGTTTGTCTATTTAAGATAAGGTGATTCCTAAAGCTTGGGATCGATCTTTTACGCACGGAATTTTGGAGAGGAGATTAACGCAAGACAAAGACGCATGACGAGCAAGAAAGAAGAACACGAAGAACTACTTGGAGCCATTGATCGTGATTAACAAGTTCTTCGAAGTTGCGTGACCAACGGAGAAGATCTTGCCATTCCGACAACAAGTATTTAGTATCAAGTTTATTGATATTTAGTTTTCATATATTACTTTATATTTTGTATTGAACGTAAACAGGAAAGTAATATAGTTTTCGGGTTTGTACACCCAAGTTCACAAGTACTTTTACTTGTGAACTGAATTTATTATCTCGTGTTCTTATCAATTTATTCCGCTGCATATTTTATACTTTTACTCTGGTCGATGTTGCTAACCAATGTTGTTAAACATTGACTAACAACATCGTAAATTTGAAAATTATTCTTAAAACCATAGATAATTTTGAATGAAATTAATTAATCATCTCTTATTAGAATGAAATTAATTAATTAGAATTGCCTAGGACTAATTTTGAAAACCATTTATAATTTTGGGACTAATTTTGAAAATATTCCATATATAAAAAAATATTATCTTCATCATCCCCTTTCCTTTCTCTTTAACCAAAATCAACGCAGCAGCACACTTGCATAAAAACAAAGCAAATTTGATTTGAACCTTTTCTTCGTATATGGGAAAATCAGTTCCATCTGCTCAAAAACTCCAGCAATTAGCTCTCCTCATCGCTTCCTCCACCAGTAAAGGGCCCCGAAGGCCCGCCCAATTGAAACCCGTATCCAAAGCCCGTCCCGTATCCAAAACCCGTCCCGTATCATCGCCCGACTCGACTGGTTCCAAACCCAGCACCAAGAAGCTAAGATTAGACAGACGGCCGATGGAGGCGGCGGAGAGCTCGGAGGGGCGGCGGCGAGTGCCGCTGGCGGAGGTGGTGTCGGACTGTGTCCAGCGGTGGTTCCAGGACACACTCAAGGACGCCAAAAATGGAGATACGGCCATGCAGGTGCTTGTGGGCCAGATGTACTATAGCGGATATGGGGTCACTAGAGATGTCCAGAGGGTATTGTTGAATCTTTTTTTTTTTTTTTTTTTTTTTTTGTGTGTGTGTGTGTGTGTGTTTCACATATAGACATGTTTGTTGATTGCTTAACATTTTGGTATCTAGGCTCATTTTTATAATTTTGATAAATATAATTCATAAAAAAATAATAATAACAGGTGAATGGGGCTATGAGATTAATATTTAGCATAAGGGATTTTTCTTCTCAGTTCAATTTAAGCCTCATCTGTTAAAATTTCACTTGTTTTAAGTTTGAGTGTGTTGTATAATTTGTGGGAGAAATTTAAATTAATGGCGTTTGGTTATAGGGAAAAGCATGGATTAACAAGGCCTCAAGGAGTCGGTCTTTCGTATGGACAGTAGGCGATAAGCATCCAGGTGAGATTTACCTTTAGTGGTTCCATCTCTTCACTGTTCTTGTTTTTTACTCGAAACCTGACATTCTATATTTTTTAAGGTTATAATGCTAGTGACTCAGATTCTGATGATGTGAATGATGTCGCCAAATAGGACGAGATGTGGTTTCAATCGGAAATGTTAACAATGAAAAAGTAAGCTGAATTCTCTTTCTCGCTATATTGTTATCATACCGCATTTACTAAGTTATTCAATTCAAGTTCTCAATATCATAAAAAAGATTATTTGTGTCATATTATTGAATATAGAGTTTTGTTTTTGTTGGATTACTTAATCATAGATCTCAAACGTTGAGTATTAAACTCTATTTACCTTTTGCTAAACTTTTCAGATATCGTGTTTATCATGAAATATATTTTGCCTGTTAGGAGTATCATTTATAGACTTGCATATTGTATTACAGGCATGAATGATGTTTGTTGCAGAATCTTTAGCAAGTGATTCTCACGTAAACTTTGTTATTAGGTAGAATGGATTTGGTAATTGTGAATGTGCAGAGTGTTTAGGCTTTATCAGAGATCTATATGATGAAATATCTATGCAGAACCAAATGTATAGTTTTGATGCATGTTTTTGAAAAAGAAGAATTAAACATGAGCTTTTTGTATACAAATATGAAACAACCATATATTTATTTTTATAATATTGTATGTAAACCTTAATGTATGTTTGTTTATAATGCACAAATATATTTGCAAATATGTATTCATAATCAAATATGCTAATTATGATAAATAACCAGAAAACGAAAGGCAGGGATGCAGATAAACTTATAAATTTATTTATAATCATTTCATAGGCACTTCAATTTGGGCTACCCTTATCCCTTACATATCTATTTGTAGGTTTCTAATGGACCTTTCTACTCTGCTCCTCGCTAATAAGGCCCATATCTATTTCCAAAGTTCAATTTAATTACATTTCATGTGAATTTAATGTTTCCTGGCAAGTGAGTTTTATTTTCATTCTCGAGTATTTAGGCTTCAAAGCTTTGCAAATTGAGTTAAATGGCTTGTTGTGATAGAACATGTTGGATGGAGCAACTGTATTATCTAATCATTTGAAAATCCAGTAGGCCTGTTATAAGGCCGTCTCATGTAAAATGGTTATACTTTTTAAATAAAAACTTATATTTTTAAGGTAAATAATCACACTTTCAAAATCAACTATATACATGTTTTTGAAAAATATGACTTTCACTATAAAAAAGTATGATTTTTCGCTATAAAAGTATGACCGTCTTCATAAGACGGCCTTACAGTAATTTTGGTGTTGAAAATGTTGGCAATTTCCTAATGCGCTAAAGCTGCAATTTGGCCAGTTGACTGATTTAGATAGTTCAACAGTATAACGTGATTTCTCCTCGTGCTTTGGCTAATTACAAAAAAAAAAAAAGAAAAAGTAAAGAGAGAAAATCCAGCTGACCTTTAAAATTACATAAAATAGCACTGAAGTTTGATTCAGAGTAATTGTAATATTTATATGAGCTCGAAGTTTTTATTTTATTTTTTATTATTATTATTTTATTTTTTGGCTGTTGAATAGGTTAATATAAGACAAAATAGAATCTCCGGGTGTATAATGAATTTTGGAAGTTATTTGGATTTTTTCGTAATTAGGTCAAACTTCATGGGTACTTCTTGAAATTAACCTTAAAAAAAAAAGTAAAAAAAAGTTCAGAAGGCAATTCTCGAAATTTAGAAGCAACGAGAAATTCGGTCTCATAACCAAACCAGCAGCTAATTAAATCAAGGCCTAATTGTTTCAAAAATCACAACATTTTTTAATTTTGCAAATTCAAAACATGGTCCTGCTAGTAAAACTTAACAAATATGATCACAACCTTTTTAATTATGCAAATCAAATCATGGCCCTGCTAGTAAAACTCTTGGGACTAAAATGAACCCTAAATTTTATCTAATTTCCATTTCCCTCTCCCAACTCCCAAACCCTTAAAACACTCGATTGAACAGTAATCACCACACACATACACAGATGGATATCCGCTGGCCGCCCATCCCGATACGATGACGCCATCACATTAACCCTGACATTTTCCCCCACCGGCCATGATTAACAAAACCTTGACAAGATTTTTTTATTTTTTTTTCTGTCACAAAAACAGACACGAGGAAAAATTCAGATTCCATTTTTCTAATTCCATGTATTAAAGCCTGGAATTTCCCATTTCCAAAAGTTCAAAATACACAAAAAGAAGAAAAACAGAAGAAGCTTTTTACCTTATTATTAGAGCTTTTACGGTGTCCATCGAGGCAAAGACATCGACCTCAAGATGGGATGAGGAATAAGCTAGATAAAAAAAAATGCTTTATTTTCTATGAGGATATTTTAGATATTTTGTATAAGGTTATTTTTTTATATATATAAAATTATGGGGTGGAAATAGCCGTTCCCAAAATCAATTGCTTTAAGGGTTTGGGGTATGGGAGGGAAAAAGAAATACGATAAAATTAAGGGCTCAATTAATATTTATAAAAAGATGCATTTAAGTCCATGATTTGATTTGCAAAATTAAAAGGTTTGAATTTAATTTGCTAAGTTTTAAAGTCATGTTGAATTTGCAAAAAGGAAAATGCTGTGATTTTTGAAGGCAAATAGGCCTTCAAACAATGCTTGCTTTGGGCTCCTTTTTGTTATTTCCTTTGTGTTTATTTTGGAAGATTGTTATGT